>JARVKI010000054.1:52628-260143 GCA_036674765.1 Seiridium cupressi
AAATATGTTGTTTCCTCCGGGCGATCGCTACAATTCGTTCCTTTTATTTAATTTTTTTTCTATTTTGATTTAAATTTTGGTTTTCGCCGAACCCGTCCCCCCCCCCCCCCCCCCCCTTTCGCTCCGTTTCTTTGGCTAGTTGATCGTTCCCGTATTGATCCCTTGTACCGCGAATCCCTTTTCGATAGCGATAGCTCCGGATCACCGGTGGTTTGGACGAGCGAGGGTCATGGTTTTCCCCCGTACGTAATCTTACTCGAATTCCCGTAAAACTTAAATTCTCGTTACAAAATCGCCAATACGTTTACGCTTTCTTCACTTGTAGAAAAGTCCCGCCTACAAATTGTATGCGTTTCATCTGCCGTTCTTATTAAGCTATTGATAAGAACGGGGTGGTGGAGTATGTATTATAGTCGAAAAGTTTAATTCTACGTATCCACTTATATTTCTTGGCGTATTTTAAAATAACTTAAATTTTATAAAATGTTTGCGATTGTGTTTCTGTCACAGGGGACTCATGCTGGGCTGCCAGCCACGACCCGTATGTCCCGTCTGTCGTATATAAGGGGTCTGGTCCCGTTGTTCGTCGTCAGGGAGGATCTTAGCCCTTAGCTTTTATTACCGTATCGTATCTATTTCGTTGCCGTACCTCACCTACGTCGTATCCGTATTGTGACAGTTTTATTAAATTTATTGTTCCCAATAATACCAGCTAAAACGCCATACTCACACTGATCTGACATTGAGAAACACCAGTTTCACTAAATATTCATCTATCACTCACAATATGGGGCCGATTTCAAGCCAGTCTCCTCAGTCGTTTGCCTACCACTATGTTTCACTGGGACTTACACTCTACTACGCCGTCGAAGGCGGGTTGAAGCTGATTTGCCGGCGGTTCCGACCAGACTTCCATCAGAAATTGAAGAACGACAACAGATTTCTGCCTTTCTTCGGTTTCGCTATGGGTTGGCTGATTACGCTATCCTCAACTCCAATCTGCATCTACGCTTTCATGACCAGCAATCCAGATGCATCACTGCACCCGTCACTGTCCGGACAGATGTGCATCGGATCTCGCTCGATCCTTTGGGTGTCTGAGCTCAACCGCTTGGAGTATCTCTCTGCTTTCATCAAGCACCATTTTGGCGCGCTCACACCTGATATGGCATTTGCACAGCGATGTAGCACTGGCACCTCTTTACCTCATCTACGCCTCGCTCACAACGGAATTGTTCTCCACCGCCACCTCCATGCTGACCATCGCGGGATACAAGTCCACGAACTCGCTCCTGGCTCGAAGAATCCAGCAAGCTCATACCATTGCCGCCCCGCTGCTCCGTACGCCTCCTGTCATTTACACCGCATTCTCCGAACTTCCCCAGCTTGCCGGCGTGCAGCGCATCTTCGCAGCCATCTTCCTGACTGGCTTCCTGTGGAGTTTTCTGCGATCGACTCCTCGAGAGTTAAGGCGTCTCGACATGCTTCCAGATCTAAGCACATGGCAGACCAAGGTCCGTAGTTTGAACCTCTTTGGTATTTTCGTTTCCGCTGCATACTGTGCTTTGGTTCTCTCTACGCTGAACCTTTACTCGATGTCTGGAGGGTCCGGCTCTTGGCGAACTGTTTCTTTTCTCTTGTTCCAGGCTGCACTCTCGGGGTTCGTTGGCGCGCGTGCGCCTTCCATTCTCAGTGGATGTGGAAAGCTTCTTGCACCGACCGGCTACTGGCAGCAGTCAGGTGTTGCTGCGTCCGTAATGGCTGTTCTGCTCAGCCCATTTTCAGACCTGTATATTTCCGAAAGACTTCGGCTTCTATCAGCGGCTGCAGTTTCGCTTTTGCTTGGTGAGGCAGTTGGTCGTGTCGGATGCCATTTTGCAGGATGTTGCGGCTCGTCGTATGGCAACGCCTTCGTAAATATGGAGAAAAGACCGAACAACCATGGCCATAAGGGAATATCAGTGCCTTTACTGGTTACCCTTCTGTCCTTTATCTCCTATATCGCCGTTACCGCGGCGTTTTTAGTCAACTTCTCCAATTTATTTCAAGCGGCAGCAGTCTCTTTAGCGCTTCATGGATCAACCCGCATGGTTGTCGAAGCATTTCGTAAAGATGTTCCGCAAAGCAAGACCTTAGGAATCAAGCCCACGTTGGCCTTTACGGCTGTTGAATTGCTGGCCGGAGTCTTATGCATGCTCCTTGCGCCATCCGTCGAACAGGGCTTCGTTCAGAAAGTGGATATAAATCCCGCCGGCTTGTTCCCCATCTTCACTTCTTTATCCTTACCAGCAATCTTAGCTGGATTCACACAAACTTGTTCAGGCTCTGGAATGGAAAGCCTGGACAGTACTGGAGTTGCAGCGCTCGCAATCCCTATACTTCTCTTTGGCATAGCACAAGTTTGTTCCGGCAGTGGTATGGAGGCGATTGAGCCCTCGGCTGTGGCATTGGCGCTACCGAGTGCTTCCCTAGGTCTATTCACACAGGCTTGTCCAGGTTCAGGAATGGAATCAGTTGAAAATGAAGACTCCACTGAGAATGTGAAACTCAAGGCCAACCAACTGATGCTCCCGCTTTCTTCCATTCAGCCTTGTGGTGGAGTCTGAAGGCAGGATGGAAAGAGCAGAGCCGATTCATTGTGGCCAGGTTCCGTGAATGTGAAACTGACCTAGCTGTCATATGTTGAGAGGACAACTATAACCCGAGAGATGATAGCAGAATCCTGAATAGGCGCGGTTGAGTGTTTGGTTATTGACATAACAGCAATTATCATTGAAGGCTGGCGCCAAATGAGCTTCTTGGGGGGTTTTGATTTTAGTTTGAGATTGAAAGTAATATCTTCCAAATATGTATTCCCGTCCAGGACCAGCACATTTAATACAAGCTTGTTTTCCCGTCAAATCATTCTTTCTTCATTCGTATCCATAGCAGAAATCCCCTGCCTCAACATCCATCAACTCTTCAGTCCTCTTCTCCTCACCCAACACACCCCAGCGCTGCACTGTATCGAGCGTAACCTCCTCAGCACCTGGCGGATCAAAGATGACTGTCGTACCATTCAGCGCGTTAGTCCTTGTGTCGGGATCTGTACCTTGCCAGATCGTCCACATCCTATCTATCATAGCATGATGCAAGAAGAATGCCGGATCTGAAGGACTAGCGAAGAAGTCGATTAGTGCCAGTCCGATACTGAAGTGCCCGCCAGGATGCACACCGATGTCTGTCGTGGTCGACGAGATGTTTGACATGGTGCTCTGAAAGCTGGTGATGTCGGGTTGGGAGAGTAAGTAGTCAACCACAGTCTGATTGCCGTAAAGGGTGGCGATATAGTTGTTCAGGTCGCGCTGCAGGCAGTGTGGCGTATAATCTGTCCAGTTGGGGAGTAGACCACCGTTGAAGACGAGGGTGAAGTCATAGGGGCCCAGATTCACGGTCATATTCTACAAGATCAATCGGTCAGCTATCACGCAGGGCGTGGAAAACCCGCCGGAAAGGGACTACGAGCTCACCTGAAAGGGGCCACTGGTCACACAACCCCCTCCAGTACCATGTGGCAGCTCCGCACCTCCAACTATATAGCCTCCGTAATCCACATATTCCCCATCACCCGAGAGCGATGTCTCGGTGCCATCAAACAACGGACTGCCCGCCAGATCCTCGCACCAAAGCGCCCAGTTCCAGTACGGCTGATACCCGTCGTATCCGCACTCCTCTCGTAGTGCCTGTTCCCAGAGCCAGACGAAATTGCGATGCCAGGACAGGAACACTCCGGAGAGGTGGACGCTCATGGTGTTGTTGGCATGGACGGCAGTAAAGTCGTCGAAGCGGGTCTTGGCTCCGGGGACTTCGCCCTCCGGAATAATGGATGGTCTGCTCTGCATGCAAAGGACAGCGTCGATATACGAGCGGCGCTCGAACTTGGTGAGTGAGCCCCATTCGCGACGGAGGACTGTATTCTGCGGTGCACAGGTTGGATAGTCGCGCACTGCAGTACTTATACCTCGCTCGACAAGGGACAGCAAACTCAGGGTAGTATAGAGCTTCATTATTGGCAACACGATTTCTGGTCATAGCTAGCCAAAACGTGAGCAGTAATAACCCAACAAAATTGATCATCAACAGAACATAACGAGAAATCGGGGGTTTCGCCCCCCTCCTCCATAAGCCAACAGACATGTAAAGCTTGTGGTCTCTTGAGATCTAGAAGCACACCGTCCAAGGATCCCCGCATACCGCATTGCCAGGTGCATATCTGTATGCCTGCACCGTAAGCCGTAATGCAACGCTAGGCCTGGTTTTGTTCAATTGTTCGCCTGCACATGAAGATTAACACTCCGCTACAAAGCCACACCAATTGATGCGATTGCACCAGTGGTGAGGGGGGAGAAGCCTCCCACATCCCGAGGTGGGAAGTCGTCTGGCCAGGACTGTTCGGTTGGCTATTCGGTGCCCGAGGCAATTGTGAGGATTCAAACACTATGCAAAGTGCTCATGGACCTGGCCTTAGTCGTGCTATACCTCCGAAGACAACAGTTTGGGAATATGGCAGCGCGTTTTGCAATGCTTCTGACAAGTAGAATTTTCGGGGATGGTCTAAATACAATTCATCATCCTCTGGGTGCTATTCTACAGCCATCTCGCGCAAACTGAAACTGCTATGCTCGCCATGTGTCCTTTGCATCGCCCGGCACTAGAGCGAACATGGTATCTTGATTGCCGGAACCCCGTCAATGCCAACACAACTCCTCAACGCCTCTTCCGTGCAAGTTTACGGAGAGAAAGCAAAACAAATCCACACGCTGTCCCAGGAAATCAAACATAGAGCACAATGCCACACGTGCCAGAGGAAGTTTGGCTGCCGTTGTGTCTTGTGCTCTTCTACAATATCAAACAGTAATGATATGGTCTTTTGCCACATCCAACCATCACAGCCTGGTAGCTAATGACAGAAAGGATCACCACCTACTCCAGGTCAGGAGGCGAGAAGGCTTCGCGATTGGTGTGGGTTTGGTGTGTCAACGTCGTCAAATTCGGTGGACGGCTGACGACTGTAGGTGATAGCCTTTGCCCATAGTCGGCGCCGCTGCTCTACAAACCAGCAAACTGGGGGCTAGCTGGGTGTAGGACGTTGTAGTTGCCACCGCCGTTCGTCGATTTCAAAAAGGCTGCTTCACGTTCGGCCTTTTCACGGTCCATCTGAGCTTTGTCGGCTTTGGTCATGCGCGGCTTACGGACAACACCACCACGAGAGCCTGGACCGCCGCCGCGGCCACGACCGGTGCCGGTGCCGCGTCCAGAGCCACCACGACCACCTCGAGAGCCACGGCCACGTGCAGGTCGACCTTCACCACTATGTACACAGTTAGTATCGATTATACGAGGATATGGGTAGAGCATATAGCTAGCGGACAACACATACCGTCCGGGTTCGGGCTTCTCGACCTCTGGTACCAAAGGACCAGAGTATACGAAGAACCCATCTCGACTGGCTGCGGCCTGTTCCTCCCACAGCATCTCCGAATCGTCAACAAAGTCATCCTCCTTGTCATATTCGTCCTCCTTGAAATGTCGCTTCTTCTTCTTGATCTTGCCGTCAGGCTTGTCAGGGCCACTGGTACCGCCCATCTCCACATTACTGTCGTCGTTATCAGACTCGTCGACGCTCATCTCATCGCCTTCGCGACCGGAATCCTGTTGGGCAAGCGCAGCAGACGCCGCAGCAATACGTGCTTTCCGTGCTCTGGCCTCGGCCTGGCGCGGATGGAGGGCGTCCCAACCATAACGCTCTTCGGCCACGCGCATAAAGTTGACGTATTTGTTATTTTCTCCATTGAGGGCAATGTGTAGGACAATGGACGGCGTGACGACCTCGGAGCCTGATTTGCCAAAATCCAGAATAGAACGTTCATCCCCGGGAAGTTCAAGGCCATTCTTCTGCACGCCCAAACTGGGTGACCCTGATCCATGGCTTTGATTTTTGGGAGGTGTCCGTTTCGAAGCAGCCGCAATGCTAGTGATCGACTGCGGACGAATCTCAATTTGAGCCCTGGTCACGGTAGGGATAGACTGCTTTGCTGACTCTGGAGGGGTCGGCTTGGGCGCGGGCGGTGGCGCAAATTCTTTCGGGGTGCGGAAAGGTTGAGGTGAGGCGGGCACTGAAACAGGCTCTTGACGAGGTTGCGACTGTTGCACAGCGCTTTGAGCAAACGTAGTATGTGTCGGAATGGGGGAGATGATACTCTGAACGGGCGGATCGACAAGGCTCGCAATAGATGGAGACGCGCTCGCTCGGTTTATGACATTCGTAGGTGCGCGAGGCGATGCCAGAGGATTCGAATAGCTATGGGAAACCATAGTGCCACGGACAGGGTCGTAACTCGGTCTGATGGGATCGTAATTCGTGCCGCTAGATCGAGGAGGAGCTGAGTTGGGCGGCGGTTGCTGCTGGGCTTGGGGTTGAGGCGGTGGCTGCGATTGGGGTTGTGGTTGCGGCTCTGGGTCTGAATTGAGCAGCACCGACATGTTCGACATTCGAGGTTGGCCAGAAGAGCTTTCTCTCTTCAAAGGCTGTGCCATTGGTTCGAGTCTGCCGGTCGGACTGGCCATCTCGGTGAGCTTGGTCTGTCGTGGAGGTCCTGCGCCGATACTTGCGGACCGAACCTCGATATGTGATTCTGAGGTCTCGGGCTCGGCGGTTGCAAGCTTGCGTTTGCGCTGAATGGGAGGAGCATTTGGATCTCTCGGCTTCCTGGGCTTTCGAGTCTTGGGAGTCTCTGAACCATCGGGATTATTGTTGTTGGTGCTATTGCGCTTGCCCAGCTTGGTGCCGGGCTTGGGGCCAGGTTTTCTTCGAGGTACGCCATCTTTGGTCAGAACAGGCTGGCCAGAGACATCGAATCGGTAGGCGGAATGATCTACTATGATCTCATCCAACTCAGCGGCAGGTCTTGTTCTAGAGGCACCATATTGAGTGGGTGAAGTGGTCTCTGAAAGGCCGGAAGGTGGATCGGATAACTCTGGGGAGGAGCTGTACCGCATGGATACATCCCGAGTTGAAGTCATGATGGATGACTGCAGCTGAGGAGAGATAGATAGAGAGAGATTGATGCTCTGCTGGGTAGGGTGTGGCAATGTCCTGCGCCGGGGAACGTTGAGGCTTTTGCGAAGTAGATGCAGTGGTACCTGTGCTGATTGCTGTCTGAAACAGAAGAGACTTATGCACCAACGGTGAAAGAAAAGAAATATAAGATGCTCCCTTCTATGAGTTCCTGGGTATTTGTGTCGACTGAATCAGAAACGCACAAGTGATGCAGGTTCAAAACCAATTGCCCAAGCAAATTCACTGTTGGCGAAGACGGTCCAATCTGTGATGGACGCTTGTGGTGAATTCTTAGGTCTATTGGACGGGTATATTGGCGACGATGTATTGTCGAGCTTGCCGTCCAATGAATTAGCTTGGCTGGGTATGTTACACTAGCAGTGCTTCGGTATTGGATCCTCTACTTTTGGGTGGTGGGGTCCGAGCACTGGGCGCGGGAGGAAATAGGAAATAGGAAATAGTCTCGAGTAACGTGACCTGGTCTTCCTAATTTGAACGCTGGGTCGATCGGTGGTGCAGACTGGGGGTGGTTCGCTTTTGGCTGTGGGGCTCCAAGTCAGGATAACCTCAGGTCGCGACAGTCGTGAGCCGCGAAAAACACGCTGCGAAGCCTCTCAGGGTCGAAAACGGGTGCAGATGGTGTCTTTAGGCGCCCAAGACCCGGTGCATTGGATGCAGCACGCCGGGACACAAAAATCGGTTCGAAAAAGTCAATGAAATAGTGCTGGCGACGGTCGGGTATTGATAAATCAAGTATTCAACACCAAGTGAGTTGCGCGGTTGGGTGGTGTGAAGTTGTGAAGAGAAGAGGAGATTTGCGAGTTGGGCTGGGAACTGGGGATGGCTACGTTTTGGAAACGAATTAATTGCCAAAAGTCAAAAGTTGCAAGGCGAGAGAAAACCGGGGCCCTGACCACCATCTGGCAATTGTCCAAAGTTGCGTGGGAATTATTATTAAAAACGAATTAGAGATGGGACTAGACGGGGGGGCAAGAGGGAACATCTGGGCGCCCAAAGGGGAATGAGAGCATCAGGAGCCGTGGCATCAAGATGCGGCAGGCCAAGGGGCCATGGCCAGTGGACGGCGACAATGGGAACAGTGCGCCTCCAAGAGAGAGCGAGCCTCCATGGCCGAAGGGAAATGCCAACGAGCCAGAGTCAAAGAGGAAACGAACTAGAAGGGGCCAGGATAAGGCGGCAGCAGGAAACCACGGCAAACCACCAAGCACGACGGAGTCAGCAATGAATGTGAGGATCCAATGGCACCTCACCCGGCGAGCAATGTGAACTGGCAGACCACCGGCTGTGGGACATCTGACCTGCGAGATTGCCAGGGGGGGGGGCCGCCTCTCTTGTAACTTCTGGCAGTGACCGACTCAAGCAAGCCGTCAAGAGGCATTGAGCCGAAGGAACAAAGCTGCCAGCCAAGCAAACAGGGGGGTACAGACACGAGCCTCTCTCTCCGTCTCCTCGGAAGAACATGACCAGTGCGCGTCGGACCTTGCCTGGACTTGGCGCATGCGTGAAGAGAGCCGGGCCTGGGTGGGCGTGACAAGGCGTGAGAGGCGGAACTGTTAGGTCGACTGACTGCCTAGGGTAATAGTCCGGCAATGGCCACACAGTACTAGTCTGCAGGCCGGGCAGAAAGGAGAAATCTGCAATTGCAATGTTCGCTTGAGCCTTGTGCAGCTCCGAGACAGACACCCTAGCGCCGTTGATAAAAAAGATGGGAACCACTCACATTTCCCCACGCTTCCCGGCCCTGCATGAGCCTTGCACGGTCAACGCCTTGCGCGTGTTAGCCGCGTTTTGGACAGGGGTAAAGTAGCCAAGCAAGGGTTCGCTAGTTCCCCGGAAGGACTCTTGGTCGGCACGGTAGAACTGTCAGATCGAAGTTGAAGATGCTTCATGTCCTCTGTCGTTCAATCCGAATGCTACTTGTTGATGGCTTCACTTATTTGTGTTGTTGCTCAATGTACCGAGGGGGAAGCAACATGGATTGCATGTCCGACCTCAAAGAGGTAAAAAATTAGAATGCGCGTGGCCCGAAAGCTCGGGATGTGGGTCCGAACATGACATAAGCAACGACAGGTGGGTAATACTATGGTAGCAATCACGGGCAATTACTTTCTAGCAAGATTCCATGCGTACAATATGTCATAAGTTCAGATGGTTATTTGCAGCAGGCATTCGATCTAAAATGCAGTGAATATAACTCACGCTTGTTATTTAGCGTGGTTGTTGTGCTTATCTTGAATTGAGACAGTCTGACACGTAGCGACTGAAGAAGAAACAGCCGCTTTGAAGCGCCCAAACATGGGTACAAAGTAAACATAGTAAGAAAATAGCCAGATATGCCAAAGTAAGCTTTAAAGGTTCGGAAAGTTTCGGCCAGATAATCCTCCTCAGATAACGCATTATCTGGCGACAAATTCGTGATTGGATGAACTGGCGAACACATGAGGTGGATCGACGCTAATGCATGGAATCTGTCGCGGCTCAGCACTTGGCTGTCAGTTTTCGGCAACTCTATTTTGCACTGTACAGTCGGGTGATAAGGCAATGATAGAAGAGGCTAAAGGCAAATAAATTAAAAATTATCAATGAGTCTTGATATTTCCATATCACCTGCCTATCACTATTCCCATCACTTATCTGGCACTCGAGTTCTGTCTTGAGGTCGGTTTTGCCTGAAGCACGGAAACTAGTGGAATAGTACAAGTGGAGAAAGCGGAATGGGGTCCGAGGAAAGGTGGCCTGTGCATCAGATCATCCCGCAGTTGCATCATCTAGCCAAAAATAAATCCTGCATTGACATAGTCACAGCCGCGTTCAACTGTGCAAGTAAGCAAACAGGCCTCCTAATTGTGACAGCTGTTGCAGATTGTTATCATGGCGTCTTCTATGTTAATATTCGATATCAAAGAAAAAGAAACAAGTTCCCCACAAGCTCCCAGCTTCCCGCAGAATAAATCCTCCACCTCTGGCTTCCCAGAACATAAGAAGCGGACTCGAATATCTGCGTTCAAACAACAGCGCAAGTCAGCGGACGAAACAAACCCCCCCAAAAGACATGATCCATCGACAGTTCCCGTACCTCTGAAGCAAGATGCTGCGTCTTCGGGTCCTTCGGGTGCGGCTGGGACAAGCCCCGTGGTGACAGAGAAACAGAAGATCGACCGAGAAAACAGTGAGAGGCTGGCAAGCATGTCAACAGAAGAGATTGATGAAGCAAGGTCGGAACTGTTCAATGGGCTGGACCCTAAGATACTCGAAATGCTCCTCAAACGGGCGAATCTGGACGAGAAGAACGACAAGCCGTTCGAAGACGAGAAACCAGTCCCTGCACCCACCATAGAAATAGAAGATACCTCGGCTGCTCAGTCTAAGGCGACGGGATCTTCAAAATCAAAGCCAACGAGCGCACCTAGAAAAGTACACTTTGAAGATGCGCCAGAAGAAGACGATCATGTACGAATAGCGCCATCATCAGCATCCAAACCTGTGACAAAAGAAAGTTCTACTCCAGCAGGACTCGTCCCAGACGCTGGCGATGCCGAACCTCCCTCCGTACCGCACGATCATGTTCATAACGAGGACTGCGCGTCTTCTAGTACTCACTGGCCACAACCACGTTCTGCGCCCGAGCTGGATCCCTCTGATCCAAACTTCCTCTCCTCGCTACACGAGAAATACTTCCCTCAACTGCCCGCCGATCCCACGAAACTCGCATGGATGGCACCGATTCCAACCGCCAACTCACCCGCTGACTTCGATTCCCCTTACCACCCGACGCACTCCAGCATCCCAGTCTCAGAGCTGCGCTTCGACTTCCGCGGGGCTCTGTTGCCACCCCGAATCGCACGAGCTGTACCAGCGTCAAGGGGCCTACATCACCACGGTGAGGCACCAGAGGCGGCAGGCTACACCATAAAAGAACTTGCTCGATTAGCGCGAAGTGCAGTCGCAGGACAAAGGTGTATCTCATATCAGACGCTGGGTCGTATCATGTATCGGTTAGGACATGGCAACTACGGCAGCAGGGGCGACAGCATCCCCGACGGAATTTGGAATGCCATGGTAGAAGGCAAGGTCATGGAGAGTCTTTATGAGGAGGGCGGCGTAGATCCCGAAGCTCCAGAGCCGGCTGACAAGGAAGACGAGGAGGGCGGCGCCAGTGGGAGGGGAAGGGGACATCGCAGTGCCCATGCATTTGCGGTAGAAGCTATCTGGCTCTTCGAAAAGGGAGGTTGGGCAGATAAGGTACGGAAGGGTAAATGATGCAACAGCATGTATCTGTGAGAAAGAATCACTCCACACCTCCGTTTTCTGGGGGAATGTTGCAGTACCCTCTTGTGAAAGGGACATCTGCTACACACGGTCCTGCACTCTACAGATCCGAGAAGAGGAAGACCACGTGCTCAGAGTCGGTCTCAATTCAGGGAAGTTTGCCGAACATGTCACCCTGAATGTCACCAATGCCTTACATGCCTGCAGGCTAGACGTTTCAGGGGTTTTACATCGACGATTAGTTGAGTGCAAGTATGTACTTGCAACATCAATGATATTTTCAAGACGTTCCATTGGCGACCTTGCGCTTGGTCTAAGCCAGGACGAGCGGTTTTATCGCTTGTGTTTGGAAAAGGCATCAATACTCGGAAGTGTTACTTCATGGTCCAGCCCCGGTTTTCATAGTACCCTTGCTCTTATCTCAATTTGAGTCGTTCATGAAAATAAATAGAATCAAAAAATTGCTCAAGTTACACTATTACAATACTGCCGAAGAAATGACATTTCATGGGACCTGGCCTTTGCCAAGCTAGGCTTTTTGCATACCAGAGCACCGCCTTTGGCGTGCACAGCACCAATATCTGTTCAGATGTCCAGGCATAACCACAAACTCCAGAGGGCCGTTTACGGCTGCCGCTCGTCTGTACTTCTCCCTTCCTCCCCTCCAGGCCCTTCGGGTGTCGCGTGATAATCCGCTCACTTATGCTCCTTTCATGAACCTCAATCGCCAGCCGTCTATCTATTTTGGTTTCGTGAAATGTCGTGGTGCCCGGTGCTTTGAGTTCGCGCCGGTAAAGAGAGGTGGCTGGAGCCAATTTCAAAGAATCGCTTTTGGCATAGAAGGGTAATAGATATCGACTAGATTAGAGTAGCGAGTCGAGGCGGGTGAAGACACTCAAGCACGCAGCAACGACCTCGACCTGCAGTTCCTTGTCTTTGCCCTTGGTGAGCTCCTGTTACATTGTTAGCACACTTCGTTTAGTCCAGTCTTGTGATGGTGATAACAAACCTCTCCGATGACCTGCGGGATGTTGGCACCGATGCCCTGTCCACCAATCTTCTTGCCAAACGGCCACTGGCTGTATTCAGCGAGCAGCTCGTCGGTCTGGGTAAATGCTCTTTCCCGTGCCTCGTGACCAAGTGTAGACAGCGCGTTCTCGAGGACGTTAGCGGCGTAGGCAGCGCAGACCATGGCAATCGTTCGTAGGTAACGGAATTCGAGAGTCTCGGGCAGGAATTGCGAATCAGGCAGGACTACGGTGCGTTGAGTAAGCACGTTCCTAACCCGTCTGCGGATCTCCTCCTTCGCTCCGCCGTCCGCTACGGGATGGGTTGCCATGTCGAACAGCAGGAAGTTGCGCTTCTCGGTTCGCAGGATGCCCTTGTCGACCAGACCCTTACAGAGGCGCTCGCGAACTTGTTTTAGTTGGTAGCCGATCTTCATCAGGTTCCAGGTTTCGCCTGCGTGATGGTGTCATTAGTGACTGCACCCTGGCCAGGGGTAGTCCAGTCAGGGTTACATACCACTCATCAGATCAATCCAGGAGCTGACGCTCATCTTCTCGCTTGCCTTCATCAACTTCAAAGCTTCATCGAGTAGCACCTCGCCAGTCAGAGTGTCGTCGATAACCTCAATCACACGGTCTGCCAATGGGAAACGCCGTCTGGCGGGATCTTTCTGCATGCTGATGCGACCACGGAAGGCAAGCTCGATGACGATACAGCCACGGAGCGCATAGCTGATGTTATCATTCCAGAAGGAGAGGTAGCCCTGTCGGCAAATGCAATTAGCACGGCGGTCCTTCAGCAAAAGCCTGTGGTGGCGTGGAGACGTACCTGCTTGTCCTTGAGTCCTAGCAATATCACTTCCTCCATCAGGGTGAGCTTGGGCTGCTTGCTCCTCTCTGCGCTCTCGCTGATGTCGCGGGGATCGAAGGCGATCTTGTGTCCATTCTCGCCAGCTTCATAGCTAGTCTCGGGCGCAGCGTCGCGCACATTTGTTGCTGATGCGGTCCTCGATGGGCCGTTGCCTCCTTCCTCTGCGGGACCGCCTCCGCCGCCTGCACCACGGCGTCTCGTCAGACCTGACGACATGCTCACTTAATCGATGCTGGTGTATGATATGTAGCCAGATGGACGGTTCGCTGGTCGGAGGAGTAGGGGGGAGTCGGAGGCCGTTCTAGGTCGACGGACTAAGGAGAGTACGTAGCGCGGGATGATTCGTTTCTGGTCGAGGTCGAGTCGGCGAAAGTTTCGAATCGCACCGCAATTGGGGGAGTACCAAATTGGGAAGAGGAAACCGTGACTTCAGCTTCGGTGCGGGACCGGGCCAGGCTGGCAGGTTTCTAAGGAATTGAAACAACTATTATTTTTTTCTTCTTTGCTTCGGTTTGGAGCGCCCTTCTCTCCTTTCAGCCCTGGCAGTGGCAGGAGTTAACTTTGGGATGTCGAAATGGAAAGTGGACCGTAAGCAAGGTTGGCAGTACGTACTGCCGCAGGCTACACTTTAGCGCAAGATACAGTCTCCCAAGATCAATCGTAATCTTGTGGCGCAATAACCTATCACATCATTGTGGAGTAGGGTAGCTGGACTGCAGACGGTCTGAAACAAGGAACCAGAGTGAACAATTGGTTTGGATCGCGTAACAGCATCACTTGCTTCAGTTCAGCAGCCGGAATTCGCTCGCTGGCAACTGACAGTTGCGTATGTCGCTGTGCACGCCCCGACTTACCTAGCAGGACGGGAAGTGTGGGGCAAACTTCTCAGCCACCGTATGCTAGTGTAGGGGTTCAGCACAAGCCACAGTTCGAACCCAAACCCCCAGCTTTTGGCCTTTGTCACAAGACTTTCTCCATGTTCAAAGACCCTCACTTGAAATGTACTGATGAAATTTCTTTTATGTCTTTCAATCGTGAAAAACCTTATACTTGGGAGACCTAGTCTTTCAGCGTCACGTCAATGATACTCCCAAGTTATACGCCGACTTGATTATCGATGGTCATAGATCTCTGGAAGTCAGTCTAGGAATATGAGCCCTATCAACCAGGGAGTTCAATACTAGCAGCCCCGGTCTTTGACTGTGTTGCTAGTCCTACGATACTGCAAAAGACCTTTAAGTACGTGACTAAAGGGCACATCGAGTCTCTGAGAAGCTCACTCACAAGGACCCCGGGAAAATGCAGCATTATTATATTTTTCATTCAAGTTCTCTATAGAACACCGTGCGCTGAGATAAATTATCGGACGACTAAACCGCAGCGAGCCTTAACTAACTTCAACATCCAACAGCACAATCAAGGAACACGGTCCGACTTGCTACTTTGCCACTATACAATGGACGAATTGGTGATTTAATGATGTATATTTCTCAGTGCCTTAATGGAGCTGTCTCATGTTTGACAGATAATACGAAGCATGAAGGATTCAACCTGACTTGACTGAGTCGGAGCAGCATTAAATTCGCTATTCAATACACGGCATGCTCACAAGGGTGTCCGGGGTATGCTTCGGGAGTCAAAGCAGCGAAATAGGCTTCATATATCTACTCTGAAAAACTTCAGTTTTGACTATGATTAGCCACTCCACCCTAAGTTAGGTATGTAGTTAGCAAACTGTGGAACAAACTAAACAGTCTTGGTCGAATTATACAAGGAAATGATACCAAAGTGGAATTGACTCTATAGTCCCGGCGGACCACTACAGAGTGGTCATAATTTCCCCAGGTATGAAGGTCTATACGCCTTTGAAGTCAAGATGCCCTCTGGTGGCTCTTCGGATATGATACTTCAACGGGAGTGAACCAAGATTACAACCATTATGGACGCGTAGAGTTTTGCAGATCATGTTATCCTGAATCGCCTCGACCGTACGTGAGTTCACATACATGTTGGCGAAGCCGGCTTCCTCTCACACACAAGAGTTCTGCTCTTGAGCGTACTCAAGTACCTCGCATGTGACTGCATGTAGTGGGGCGTCGTGTCGTGTCCCTTGCAGAGTGCGGGAAGGGATATATTTAGGCGCTAAGCAGGGGAGATGACCGCAAGTGATTGGCTATGGCAACAAGTCGCAGCGCTTCGCCGATAAATTGGTTCAAACGGCCTAAATTCTGTCCATCAGATCATTTCTCTATCAGATCATTTTCGAGTCCACTTCAGCCTATCATATGTGCAGTGCAGCATTGGTCAGCCAAAACAACGTCGTCCTTTTCCACATCCGGACCAACATCTCTCAATGCAGCTTACACGCCCTGGACCAACGGCCTTGGCGCCCGACTCCTTCCAGGACATTTTTCACATATGTAACTGTTCCAGGCGCCCATGTTAATATAGAGCTTGTCATCATTTCTTTTATATGTAATTTGATAGCCCTAAATATTAAATTCACAAAAGTCGCAATTTTGCTCGCTACTCTACGTAGTCTCTTTCTCTCTACTTTTTGTCCTTAAAATGCATATTCATTCAAGATCTGCTAAATTACGTCGAAGATTTCAAGTTATCGTTTCGTCATTGTCATTGTTATTATTGCACTTATACTACCAATAAGCATCAAGACCGGTGAAACCGAATATTTCATCCAATTTCGTGGAACCAGTGAAGGCGGAAGATCCCTGCCATCTACTCGCCGGGCTCGAAGATGTATTTGTTGCTTTAAAGACGGGAGCTAGTGACGCACTGGAAGCTGTCCCGTTGCACCTCACGACAACCCTGCGCTGCGTTCCACACTTTTCTGTTTATTCCGATTTCGAGGAGGATATTTCCGGCCACCATATCCAAAACGTGCTGGGCGATGTTGATCCCGACATCCAGGCCACGCACCATGATTTCGAATACTACCGCCGTCTCCAAGAGCGTGGAAGGGAGGCTTTCTCGTCAGGAGAAGTAGCGCGATGGTCATCAGCTCAGAACACTGCTTCCGGGCGAGATAGCCCAGGATGGCGATTGGATAAGTGGAAGTTTTTACCAACGGCAGAGAAAGCGCTCCACGCGCGGCCAGACGCAAAATGGTACGTCATCTTTGAGGGGGATAGTTATATCATCTGGAGAAATTTACTCGATTGGCTCTCCAATTTTGACGCCTCGCGGCCATATTATCTGGGTAGGCAAATGGTCATTGGGGACGTTGTCTTCGCGCACGGAGGTGCCGGGATTGTTATGTCACGACCGGCACTAGAGAAGGTTGTCGAGCATCGGAGAGGAAATTTGAGGTTTTATGATGAATTTACTGCTGGTCACTGGGCTGGTGATTGTGTACTTGGTAAGGCACTGCTGGATGCGGGTATTGAACTGTTCTATTCATGGCCCGATCTCTCTGTGGATCAGCCTAGAGACATGGACTTCAATGACATATTGGGCCGCCAGAAGTTATGGTGCCGTCATGTTGCTAGCTACCATCACATGAGCCCTGCGGACATCAGCGGATTTTCAAGATGGGAGCAGAAGCATACCGTGGGTGCCACCGTCCAACAAGTCGCTACGTAGAGACTAACAAGATACGTCTAGGGAGAAATTATTTTTACACATGGCGATGTTTTCGATTAGTACATTCTTCCACAACTACAACCTGAGCGTGTGGACTGGGACAATCTCTCCGATACCAATACAACACTTGAAAGGGACACAGTGGCCGACTGCCGGAGCGCCTGTGAAAGCCGGCCGAACTGCATGCAATTCTCGTTGTCGGAAGAAGGTTGCAAAACCTCCGACACGATCAAGCTCGGCCGCCGACATGTGGGCTCTAAATACACTAGTCAAATCCGGTCAGGTTGGTTGATGGATCGTGTGCATGCATTCAGAGATGAGGTGTACTCATCCTGTCGAGTCCAAGGGTGGACATTGCCATGAATCCGGAACAAATATTCTAAAGCACACCCACTGTTCTAGCCAGCCACATTTTGTCGAACTGCCCTGAGGATTCAACCCCTCATCTCAATACTCCATGGCTGAGACGCGCGTGGCTCAGCTGAAGGAGCGCATCTGTATAGAGGTGGTCAATGGCTGTTCAAGGCAATGGTGGATTGTGATGTTGTGACATCATGTGCAGTCACGATACTTTTTGTTATAAAATAGAGATCGGGTGATGACCTGTGTTCGGCCGCTCAGGACCGCATCGGCGTTCAGCGACTGTGCCTAGGGATTACCTACGTCCGGCAGTGAGGCTCGGCTATCATCCCTAGCAAACTGTGCTGCAAGGGACCCGCTGCCTGGCACGATATGCCCAGGATAGATAATTCACTTCCGAAGAATTCAACTCGTGTGTCGGGATGCTCCTCGGAACCTTAGACTGCAGTTGTCCGCGCGACAATGGTGCCAAAAGTGGATCTTAAGCATAGCGCCAGCCAGCTCGGACGTACCGCCATGACATCACGAACTCATGTGTGAGATCTGACCACACTGTAGACTGGAAGTTCATATCACTATATAACGGTACTCGTATCTCTAGGATATAACAGCTCTGCTAAAGAATATCATCGCTTTGTGAACCAAGTAATCCACTCAGCTTCTCCTAGAAACATCACAGACACTCCCATTGCCAGCATATTGCAACATCAACCATGCCGTTCGCAGGATCGATATCTACCGACACATTCGATGCCGATATAAAAGATCGGCATCTGATCTACTCCTACTCAGTACCAGCATCCCAGACAGATTCTGGAAAGCCTGAGAAATGGCGGTACGAGATGTGGTTCTACAACTCAGACCGCATCGTGTATGCCATCCACGGCGGGCCCATGGCCGGTCGTAAAAACTACCAAGGAGCTACATACCAGTGCATCCGGCCCGGCGAGCTATGGCAGTGCAATTGGCTGGAGGAGACAGGAACGATGTGCAGTCTTGTCTACGACATCTCGAAGAAGACCATTACAACCATGCTGGGCTTCTCGAAAGGGCACTGGGAGAACGCGCAGGACGCTCATGGCGACAAGCGAAACAAGGAGGATTTGGAGAGGTGGAGGGGATTGGCGAAGATCGGGTCGCAGGTTGAGAGGACGATGCTGTGTGAGCAGGCCGACATTGAAGAGGACTTTAGAGGGAGTGGAGACTTGAAACCAATTGAGATGGACTGGCCAGTCTTGTAGCGAGGTTGACCATGATGAATAGTGGTTCCAATGACACAATATTACTTGACCCAGTCAACTGTTGGTGGGAATTTTCGATTAATACTGTTGATGTGCATCAACTCACGGAGGTATATCTGCAGTGCACCTCCGTGATCCAGTTGTGATCCAGTTGTCGCTCTAGCCGACTGGTTCTCACCTAGCAACTTCCATGGTGCTCACACGGTATGTTCTTATGTTACAATGTAAACTGTTTAATTCATCGACTCGGGACATGTTCAAGAAAGCCAGCTCCAAGGCTTTGCCGCTCTAAAAAAAATTCGTGCTTCATGCTTCGGCTCCAGACGTCTCCAAGTGCTGTCTTGGTAGCACGGGCTCCAGGGTTTCAGACAGCAGCAGACAGGCAGTTTAGTTGTGATCTTTGTCACACATCATGTCTACAGAGCCACAAGGGCTGGCAAAAAAAGAAGTTGTCTTAGTGATGATTGTGCATGCCCATTCACTCTTGCGTGTAATTGTCTACGTGAAGAGCAGTCACTTTGTACAGGCGGTTCACAAGATCATTAGAAGTTACAGACGTGTCACTGATCCTGGCCTGTCGCTATAGACTGTTCTTTTGCTTCGAGGAAACTTGAGAGTGGGGTTATGAAGTGCAGAGCTTTTTGGTGGTGCATTGATGAAGGAGAAAATCCATCAGACCCTCCAAGAGGAGCAGCTCACTTTCATGGCCAGAATATTGGCCATGTTCCTCTCTCCGGGGATGCCTTGCGGTTATTGAAGTTAGCTGGGCGGTGCCTTGAAAAACGGCGGAACTTGCTTATCGGTGAGCAATTTCTGGTGACGAATACATCATTTCGACTTGTACTCCATGGTCGTGATAAACGCAAACACCATCCAGGCAGCAGCGCCAGCGTCGAGAAAGCATTGAAGGTTCCAGCCCAAGGTTCAGATCGCAGGTCATGGTTGGCTCTGACACTGAATTTCAGGGACCCCGATCAACAGGCAGCAAACACTGTTACACAGACACTAGAGCCGAGCAAACATTGATCTACCACGCCACAGCGTGCGACATACCACCCCTCTTCAGGCAGCATTCTGAAAAGCAAAGGCAGTTTCCACTATTTCACGTGGTTTTGTGGCAGTTTCCTGTGTCTGTGAATGATCATGGCGCGGCTGCCTGACGCGTCTTGTAGAATAGAATGGAGGTCCAAGAGCATCTGTATTAGCCGGGGTATGCTGAATAGTCCCTGGCCTGGAAGTATAAATGGGCTCAGCGCAGATATGCCTAGTGCCGACAAATTACTAGGATCCCTCAACCTCGCCATTCTTGAATCATCCTACTCTGGCCCTCTCTGACCTAGCACCAGTTGCTCGATCTCAACCACGTCTTTTGTGACCTTCATTCATCATGACTTCTCATCCTCAAGGACCATTTGTCGTAATTGACAGCGATGAAGATGATGTTATGGACCAGTCAGATCACGATCGAGGGAATGATAGCACGTATGGTTTACTCTATGAGCTGAGTAAATCTATTCAGCAACAGCTCCTCGATATAGCGTTCGCTTGTGGGGGGGATGTTCCTGTTGCCGCCACCCATCAAGTCACTAACTCTCTGGGCAATTCTCGCGCAACTGTCTACTCGGACCCAGTGACAATTCGCTGGGACGCCCCCCAAGGAGCTTCAGATGACTCTCAAGCAAAGGTCACGTTCCCTCTTGGCACAAGTGACATTCAGAATCTGGTCAAGTTACTTCGCGATATGCAGCCGGCGACTTTTGGGCTTCGCGGCCAGGATATTCTAGATGAAAACTACCGCAAGGCGTCTAAGATGGACACCACCCAGTTCTGCACCACCTTCAATCCATACGAGCTGGGCATCATTGACGTGATAGCTCAAGTTCTGCTCCCAACTATTGATACGGTCAAGGATGGAAATAAGAGGGCGGTCCGGGCTGAGCTGTATAAGTTGAATGTAAGTCACCAGGGAAAAACGGCTGACCAATTTCTGACTCAAACAGGTCTATTCTGGCCCAAGTGGCAGATTCAAGGCCCATGTCGACACTCCTCGCTCGCCTGATCAGTTCGGTTCTCTGGTTGTTTGCCTTCCGCTTGCCTACGAGGGCGGAGAACTTCAAGTTCGCCATAGAGGTAAGACGCAAACCTTCGATTGGAGCACGCTCGCAAAAGCTGCGTTGCCATCTATCTCTTGGGCGGCTTTCTATAGTGACTGTGAGCACGAGGTGCTTGAAGTTCGGTCCGGATATCGTGTCACATTGACTTACAATCTCTATGCGACTCGGGGCAACGGGCTCTTGGCAAGACAGTCCCCCACCCTGGACCCGACTCAACTACCATTCTATGGGATCATGCGAGAAACGCTTCTGCAGCCTGGATTGATGCCTTCAGGTATGTAAATGTGGAAAAGCAGATGAGATGCAGCGCTGACGACGAAGGCGGTTACATTGGTGTACATACTACACACGCCTACCCTCACACGAGCAAACTAGCTTGCCTTCCAGATTCACTGAAAGGCCTCGATATGGTCCTCTGGCAGGGCTTCCAATCATTAGGTTGTCGCGTTACACTTCGTCCAGTGGTCGAGGCCAGCGAACTTGATACTTCTTCCGACGAAGATGATGGTTACGATGAATCCAACAGTTCTGTTGAGAACGATTCTTTCGAAGGGACCATGATAAGGTTGAGAGATATATCGGGAGAGAGCTTGGGCTAGCAGTCATCAACCGGGAGACCCGGGACTGGGACGATCGGGAGCGCATGCTCGTGCATTGGTCATCTGGTCCAGACAAGATCGATGCCAGTAACGTGGTATGGTTGAATACAGCAGGCCGTGGAGAGGTTCAGATTAGCTATATGGCTGTGAGTAGACCCTCAATCCCAGCTCTTGTCGCATGGTACTAATCAGGCCGTCAGTACGGGAACCAAGCAGAGACTGCGGTTATCTACGCCAATTGTGCTATTATTGCAGAGATACTTCCATATGCCTTGAGATTGGGCCCTCTTGGAAATGCGGCTGAGCCAGTGCAAGCCCGCTAGGATTTCAATCGAGGACAAGTCTGGGGTGGTATTGCAGTTTTTTCCAATTCAGGCCATGTGATGCGTTCTTAGGGTTGGCAGATGCCGTCTTGCTCATTAACCGATTGCAAGGGCCGTCAATTGGAATAATTTGTTGCAATTCAACACCCATGCTACATTTGTCAAACACGACTTTAGTATCCCACGAAAGCTATTGAGACCCACTGAACCAATAGGCCTAATGACCGTAGTATTAGTGGCTCATCCGTGCCTCAGTAAGCATGACAACAATGCCCTGTATTACTTAGATTTGTGGGAGTCGTGTATCTTGATTAATTGATATGACAAAAATCATGATTTTTTCACCATTGTGTTCTCAATGAACAGCCGGGCCGAGAAGAGACTGGGTGAAATTACTACCTCGATTATCATTGATTCTATACTATAATCAGGCGAGGTCCCACCGGTGATAGCGACGAACACCAAGTAGAACTTCCAGCCAATGTTGAGAGCGACGGAGACTGGAGCGCTGTATGCGATGACGTTGCCGAAGAAAGACGCGTAGGTCGAACCTTCGCTATGGAGATGGGTTGGCCAAATCTCCGAACCATAGACGTATGCTGTGCACTCAATGGTGGAAGTGGAGAAAGCGCCGAAGATGAAGTAGAATGCCACTGTGACGTTGATTTCAGCGAAGTGGTCGGTGCCGAGGTAGGTCGTGATGAGTGCTGCCATCAATCTCAGGATAACTGCAGAGCCGATACCGCCTATGATCAACAGTCTAACTCGTCCAACACGGTCGAGGAGGACAACATTTATGTATTCCGCAGCCAATGATAGCACAGACACGGTGACTCCGAAACCGAGACCTAGATAATTGGAGTTAGTGACAGTTTTTTAGAGCTGAGAAGACGGCATTGCGAAGAACGCACTGCCAATCAAAACCGGAACCAAATTCTCAATAGCCATATTACCAGTACCCTGTGTAAAGACTATATGGTCTGTGCGTTCTTGTATATAAGATGAGATAGAGAGCGTTGAGGAGGAGTACTACTTCCTCAGCACAACAACTAAGAATACTACCCTTACACTAGAACAGCAGGGGATGGTCCCAAGGAAATACCGGTTGTGCAGTTACAGCTCCTCAACCTCAAGAACAACTCGCTGACGAGATACGCAGATGCTAACTCGAGTGGCCGCTTTCTTAGAGGAGACAACGAGCCATGATTGGGAATCAACAGAAGGGATTGCTGATCAAGCGAAGCTAGACATCAGTCCACCACCCCCTTAGATGCAGCTAAGTCACTGGCAACTTCAATGGGTGGGCCCAAAACTATTGATATTGCTAAAGCTTGACATGCCGGGAGTAGTAGTTTGCGCGCCCCGCAGCCTGGTCGGTCTTCCATCACAAGTACCGGCCATTCACCCACAGCATGCAAGCCTCTCGCAGCATAAGCTTGATGCAGGATTCCAAGTGATTGCCTAGCATGTAGTAGCACACCCGATCGGGAATCAGTTCCATGCACAATCTCGGTATCGAAGTGGAGGCAGCCTGCATTGAGCGGTGCAGGGTAGCTTTCGGGGAAACCAGACCCTGGCCCACCATGGGCGGCACGGGTCGATCCTGACTATGTCCATCATAAGCCCCGGTATTGCCGTTTTCTTTACTTAGCCAGGGTAGGAGCAAAAAAAAACGGGTGAACCTGTGGCCGTACCAAGGCGATCTGCGATCTGCGTCCACCAAATCGCCTTTACGTTACACCAGACCCGGGGGTCGTTCGGAGACGAACTCGTGGGGATCCTGCGGAAAATGACATCTCTCTGTGTAAGGAGTTCTAGCCGGTTCCAGTGTTTTTTTTTTTTTTTTTTGACTAATAACTGAATGTGAGTCCCCCGTTGCTGCTAATCAAACTGCCAGTACACCACGCTGAGTCAGGACTACATATCATGGCGACCATTTGTGCAATTCCATGAGCATAGGCACCACGTCCACCGAGTCTCCTGCCTAGTTCCCGAACTTCAGGAGCGTCCGTCTCTCTAACGGGTGCTAGTGGCGTCAGAGGATTCCAGAGTGCCAATCCCTTCTTGACCTCCTCAGGAGCTGACAAATACATGTCCGTCATGACGGGTCCGGGGTTGATAGTGTTGACGGTGGCGCGCTCTGCTAGCTCGCGGCACCAAACACGGGCCATGGCCTCGAGGGCACCCTTGGTTCCTGAGTAAAGAGTTGTGTGTGGGGTCCCCACCTTGGAGTTGATGCTGGAAAGGATGACAATCCGTCCGGACCTATCAGTCGGGAGATAGGGGATACACGCGGCAGTGAGGAATGTTGGGCCAAGAACGTTCACAGCGTAGATCTTGTGGAACTCGTCCTCGACAACATCTTCGATCGGCCCCAAGTACAGGATGCCTGCGTTGTGGACGATAATGTCGATTTGCACCTTCCCGGTGGAGGAATCCGCGAAGTGTTTCTGGGCATCGTCGGTGATCAGGGTACACTGGTCTTTCTTGCTAATATCGGCCTTGACCGGGATGGCTTTGACGTCATAATCCCTCTCGAGCTCCTGGGCAAGTTCTCTGGCCGCGTCGATCGACTTCTCCGTCAAATAGTTGATGATAAAATTGCAGCCTCGACTGGCTAGGTCGCGTACGATAGCAGCTCCGATGCCTTGGAGGGTCAATCAGTGGGAGGTGGTTTTGCTGAAGCAGCCGCATCGTTATATCGGCCATGATTTCACTCACTTCTAGCAGAGCCAGTCACGATTGTTAGCTTTCCTTCGTGTACTCGCGGCCGCGGAGCCAGAGTTCCGCTTAGAGACGCCATATTATGAGCTGTGGTGTGTTAGGTTTTTGGACTGTTGATGCTTGTAAGCTTTATTGTGAATCCAACGTCGACTCGCTGCCACTGTCGAATCCCGAACCCTGGCTTATCGTACCATGCCCCTCGTCCTGATGAAGCTTTCATCATGCTAGACCGTGCATAGTCACGTAACTCGCTGTCTCATTTCAAAATCACATATCTGCACACTCAGGGTATTCCTTGTGGACGAAGCAAGCAAACATATGCAATCTTAGAACATGCCAGAATTAGTACCTAAAATGTAGACGAATGCACCCCCATCTCCAGTGATACCTCAGAAGTACGGTGGGGTCGATGGGCTTATGTGGCTCGATGCAACCCTTATGTTGGCAGCATTGAGCTGGGTTGTCACACTTGGATCCTTTATTGAGCTTTCAGATGGGGCATTGGCATATGCCGACTCTCAGAACCAGAAACCCGGTTACCTGGTGAGAAGCCTTGTGAATGGTTCTCGAGCTGCCAGGCTGCACAGCAATAGTTCCCTTCCTCAAGTAATACCGGGAACATTTTCCGCCTAGGAACCTATTTCGTTTAGTCGTGCGCTGCAGCAATATCCCGGCATTGCAGCGAACCCCCACGGCTGGACCCAGGCACGCCATGCTGGTACGATCAAAGACTCCCGGTTCATTTGGTAGATAACGACTGGCACGGTCGAAACAGATGTGACAGGAGAATCGCTTCAAGATCATCAGTATGAAGAACATCCACACATTGCAGATACAAGAGCAGATCTGGATGATTGTAATGCACGATACAGACAACCCCATGTTTGAGAAATTTAGTAACATTGTCGCGTAGTTGAGCTTTACGGGACATCTTCTCCCTACTAAACGCTTTTCAATCACATCGCCAGGAACCCGCCGTCAATCGTCAGGCAGGTTCCAGTAACAAATGAAGATGCATCTGAACACAACCAGAGAGAGCCCTGCGCAACTTCGTGGGGCTTTCCGAACCTGTGTAAATAGCTAGCACCCTTTGCAAACTCCTCTTCCGTCACGCCTATAATTTCCAATGCAGCGGCTGACATTTCCAACTGAACAAGATTAGTATCGAGAAGTATGACTGCAAGAAGTACTCAACATACCGAGATTGCTCCTGGCGCTGTCGCGTTGACCCGGATCCCTTTCGGCCCCCCTTCAGAAGAAGCATGCTTAGTTAAGCCAATCAGGGCATGTTTGGATGAAGTGTAGGCAGGAATATTGGGCTGCGGCCTGAAAGCATTGATGGATGCAATGTTGACAATAGATCCCTTGGTCCATCCTTGGTCATCTGTCGCATCTCGTATTTGCAGCAAAGTGCCGTTCCCGTGAGGTTGATGCCGACAAGTCTGTTCCAGTAGTCCTCGTCAAAGTCCACGAGCGGTGTAGAATCCGGAGTCAGGGCGGCATTGTTGACAGCCCAGTCCAGCCGTCCATATTTCTCGACGGTCTTGGCTATCGGGTTTTGGACCTGTTCGGAGTTCGAGATATCCGTCTGAATGAACGTGACATCTCCAAGTTTTGACAACTCTGTAGCGGTAGCCTCGCCTTTGTCAGCCTGGACGTCAGCAATGACAACCTTTGCTTCAGCTTTCAGAAAGACTTCAGCCGTCGCTCTGCCCATTCCCTGGATGCCTCCTGTAATAATGGCCACCTTGCCCTTCAGGACCGGGTAGACATGGGCTTCAGCAACGGTTGACATGATTATTAATTTGATCTTTGAGCAGAAACAATGGTGATCGAACAATTTAAACGACACAAGACTGGGATATATTACAGAAGCGGCTGATTTGCGCTGCGAGTGAACGTGAAGCCGACTAGACGATTAAACAGGTGGTCGACGCTTACGACTTGTTCAACCCTAGAAAGCGGACAATCGGCAGATGCAAATGAGAACCAAGTGTAGGCCGACCCTGCGAATGCCTGCTAGTCTAAAATGAATGATCCATTGACACCGCTGCGGGCAACCGGGCCGCCTAGGGTCAAGATTCCGGAGGTGAGGTCCATGGTCTGCGTGGGCGTACAGCTGGGGTAGTCATGACTGGGCGAAAGGGCCAGTCTAGTGCTAGATACATGTATGTACCAGAACGATTGGAACCAAAGTCCGGTATGCTATTGGATAGGATCATGGCAACCGAGGAAGATGATTGTCGAACTTGGCATACCAGCAGCAGTGTATCCACACAGCACGTTTACCCGTCTTCATGACTGGTTATATTTGGAGTCGTGTTGTCACTTGACTGAGGGTTATCATCTCCAAATGAATGCCCAGTCACAACAGCTGACTTGTAGAACGATCAGCAGTTAAGCAGACCAACATCACAGTTCCGAACGTCCATCGGCTAGACATGCATGCAATACATGCCCTTCTTGCCCGTTCGAGGCATAGTTGCTCCTGAGGATTTCGTCTTCTTGGCGCTCACGACTATCACACCATCTGAGAAGGGACCCTTGAACGTGCCTTGCTCAATGTTGCCGCCCAGCCCCCAGCTGCGTTGGTGACGAGTCACACTTTGCTCAATGATGAAACATCCTACCGCTCGATCATCTATACGCGGCCACGAACTTGTACTTGAAGAGAGTTTCGGAAGAACACGAAATGTCAGTCAATGCTGAGGATGTTATTGACAAATACAAGGGCGGAATTCTAATCATATAATATGATAGCAGCAATCAAACGATCGAATGAAGTTTGCCCTAACAGGTCTTGCCTGCTACTATGTAAGAATTTGTTCGCTTGGATCGTACATGACTGGTTTGAGTTTACAGCCTCATCCTGGCTAGTTCCCAGGGTATAGAACCCCTTTCAGGGCGAAAGCAAGACCTGCATTACACAAAACGTGCCTTTGACTCAAGAGTCAGCGGCATTCTCACCGTATCACTTTCTGATAATTACGGTCAATATTCGCAAACAGAACAGGAGATTATGTTAGCAAGAGCCTCAGAAGCAGAGAAGAGAAGATCACACAGAGTCATTCAATGGCGAACTGCAGACCCTGGCCTCACGACCAGTCAGAATGAGACCCTGTATACCTCGTCCGTTGATGTATTATCAGAATGTATGAAGAAGGCGACTTCTTCGGTACCTGAAATCGAATAGGCAAGGGACCGTAGGCAGACTTACAAAGTCTTGGGTGTCCAATATGTGGGAGATTTCGATTCACTCCATCTCATGCTGCCTGGTCCTCAGTATCACACTATAACGCTCCGTTCTTAAGTATTTTTAATTGCTTACTATTGGCTCAACATGCCTCTAGGTGGAATAGGCCCGGCCACAGTCGCCGTCCTATGGGTCGACGCGGTTGTTGTTGGCGTCTGTGTGGGAGGACGGTACTATATTCGACGCATATCGAAGAACGGTGCTGGTAGTGATGACATGTGCCTTGCTTGGTAGCTGGGTGAGTTGTTGAGAATCAAAATGATGAATGAAATTCCTTCAGTCCGAGTATAGTAGACTTGACAAGCTAACGCCTTGGTTCTCTCTCCAGATTTTCACGTTGGCCTTTACTACTTGCTTCACTATCAGCGCAATATACGGTTTCAGCCTACTGTAGTTGTACGATCCCATCGCAGGATCCCTTTCCTACAAGCTGAGCGTGGTCAAAGTCTGACGTCTAGTTGCGATGCGGTCAAATCGGTCTGTCAGCTGGAGAGGAAGTTCCGTCCGTTCATTCCGGAATTTCTATAACTATCGATTAAGTGGTTAATTTAGCCTACATAATTACAGCTTCGCCCTAAGCAGGGCCCAAGGTGACAACAACTGGGTTCCCATTGAGAGATATTTGCCATCCTCCCCTAGCTTCCACGGCATCTGCTGTTGTGACGGTGTATTCAGTGCTTCCAGATGTCGTTTCGAGCCACACAATCACATTTCCTGCCGCTGGTACGCCCTCTTGCTGGTCCAAAGTGATTGATATATCCCCCGAGGACTCACTGAAACTGAATTCCGAAATGACACCTGCATCGATAGTGATATACAGACCCAGGGAACCAATGAAGACCCGCCTCCTGACTGGATCACGAGTTTGAACGGTGGCGGTTGCTCCATCAGACTCTAATAAGCCCCCGTAGGCCACGAACCCCAGATCAGTATCGCTGACAAGGTAGGTACCGGAGCCTAGAGACAGGGCAAGGAAGTTTGGACCATAGTCGCCGCTGAAGCCATCCCACTTGAGTGTGTCAGGCCAAGAGTGGAAAGATGCGGCGCCAAAACCGTCCTCGTTGATGTTGGACAGAGGGCCACTAACGCCACCGTATCCAACACTGATCAAATAGGTGTCTGTAGGGTCACTGCGGAAGGCTGACAGGATGACAAGGGAATTGAGACCCGATCCGTAGTGGTGAATCTGGCGCTCTATTCTCTGAAGCTTTCCACCATATCTTGCCAAAGTCAGCCATTGCCTTCCGTGGATCATTGTCTATACACTCACATGTTATCCCAGTAGCGGCGCGCGTTTCCGTTCCAGCCCCAGTGCGCTACTGTGGGCATATAGCCTAGCACACTATTGACGGTCTTTAACGCTGTACTGTTATAGCCGAAATACCTAAATATCATTAGTCCATAAGATTACTTCAGGTGAAGTAGGCCTGGGCTGATCGCAGATTCTATAGGAAGTTTACTTACTTTGACCAATAATAAACACCTTCCTGACCGGTGGAGTCCCATGCCATCTCACTTCCAAATGGCACGGCTTCCGAGTTCCAGGTTGTCGCACGGGAGTGCATCAGGCTTGTCAGAGTACTAGCTTGGCTGGTCCAGCCTTCCCGTGTCAGATCATTCAGCAGTTCTCCCCAGACCGTTTCTCCCATGAGTCCAACATCTGTGTATCCAACATCAGGCTTTGTAGACCGTACCACAGTCTGAAACGATTGATTCAGGTACCAATTATAATCATGGCTACTGAATAAGATCGGGTATGCCCTTGCAGCACGGTAGAGAGCCCAATAGGCGGCCGACACATGAACATAGTCGTATGCTCGATCAACGCTGTAAGCTGCCGTCATATCCCAAGAGGTCCAAGAGGTCCAGTCCCAGGATGTGTTGTATGGATAATCCACGGTTGATGGCTCATAGTAAAAGATGCTCTTTCTGACTGCAAAATCGGATGTCTGGATCGTTTTCCACAAAACTCCATCGACGAAGGACTCGAGCAAGGTAATCTCGTTGGCGTCCGGTTGAATGGACTGCTTCATCGCTGCAGCTAGATATGAACCAGCACCGGCCTCATCGCTTAGCCCGGCAACCCAAGCGCGTGTGTCTTGTGTTACTATCGCACGCTCTTCGTAGTCGTAAGTCATGACAGAAGGGGCTCGGCCAAAAGGATCTGACGTATCATCGAACCACTGATCAGTCGTTGAAAAGGTCCCAAGATTGGCAACAGCTTCTGTGCCCGACTTCGTGATATAGTAATGCACCGTTTGCGTAAGGCCATCGGCGTATGTGATAGTCAAACGGGATCTACCCCAGGCTGAACTTGACGGTGTGAGCGTATACAACCCATCTGATGTTTTGGCAACCTCCAAAGAGCCAGTTGGGTCTACCACAATGCTTTCCACGTCCGAGGTATACTTCAACAAGAGTTGTGGAGTCGAATCCTTGGGCACGATATATCCTGGGATACCTCTCGCGACAGGCGTGCCGGTACCTTCTACGGTTTCGTCAATTCCTCGCACTCCGTCCTTGGCTACAGAGAACCGCAAGCCAAATTGCAACTCGCCACCAGGCTCTAGTGTCGATGAAGAAGCTGGATTCCATGGTTCCTTTCCTGACCATTCATTTTCCGCCCAGGCCTTGGTAAGGACTTGCCACTCATAAAAGCCTTCGAAAGCTTGACTTTCGTAAGCTGTGCTGTCATAGTACGGCTCGTCCAGGTTGCGATAGGCTTCGAAAGGGGTGTCGCCAATCGGAGTTACAACCAATGCTGCACCCGTACCCGATGTTGGCGAAACGCGTATATATCCAGCATGCATGCCGATATAAGGATCGGATAAAGAGCATTCTGCCAACATGGTGGTGGCATTTCGATTGGTGAATATGCTGTTGAATTCTGCTGCGAAGCCAAGGCTTCCCACTTCCACTGACGTAGACCCGGAGTTCTGGATGGTGAACTGGAGGCCCAGGTCTCCATCAACCTCAATCCACTGTCGGGTAATGTTCAGTGGTCCTGTCGGGAGAGTCGGGGCCAAGTTGGACGATACATCTGATATGGCCGTTACAGCCTTTCGAGCCGCGGCAGAGTCGCCGTTGGTCCAGGCACTCACACCGGTCTCACGGTAGCGGAATGTAATATCGCCCCAGTGGTATTGGCCATTGGATGCACGCAGAGAAAGATAATCGAAAGGCAGAAAATCGAAATCGTCGCCTGCTGGAATCAAAGACACAAGAACTTGCGACTCGGCGACAAACAGAGCGTTGAGATTCGTCGTGTTCAACGTCACATAGCCACCGTCGAGCCCCAGGTCGTCGCCAAGGACCCCGTGAAGGAGCGTCACCAGACCATAGAGAATCCCTGATTGCAGCTTCATGGTCACGATTCGTGCTTTCTGCTGAAGCTGGCAGCGAATTGGAGTCAAGCTGATTCCGTGAATCTCTGCATGTAGGTGACATTTTTGTAGAGATCAGCTGTGACTATGTCGCTATATACATTCCCCTCGCACACACCCGTCGGGTCCCACGAAGAGTTAGCAGAAGTATGCGATGCTACTCCAATTGATGATCGGCATGACGCAGGTGAACATCCTGCCGACACTATCTCTGTCCCCCTATCGGAACCTCTATGCAATCAGTAATCCGCCAATCCCCAGGGTCAGTCTGCGGGGCACTGGGTCATCGAGTCGAGCGTTACGGCATCGGGCCAGCGCCTATTGGAGCGGATCCGAATTCCACTAGTGGGATCACCGGCCGGGTCCCTATGCGACCAAATAAATATCACTGATCTGCCTCGCTATATTTACCGACGTCGCATTCCAGCGTTATCATCGCTCCACACCAGATCATGTTGGAAGGTGACTTGCAACATTCTACCCTGGCCAATAGACAAGTTTCCGAAAGGCGTGTTACACACGTTTTGGGGGCCACGATGGTTTCCACCCTGTCAAAAGTCTCCATCTCGTATTATCTAAACGGAGCCCCGAATACTCTAGGCTAGGATATCAGCACATAGGACGAGGAATCAATCAACCAACACACCCATTAGAAGCCCATGGCAGATTTAGCAATGGCGACAAAGCCTGTCCGATCAAAATTGTCGTTTCAATGTTCCATTCCCACTTCATTTTTGGCAACGAAATTAGCCGTCGTTTGTAATTGGTTAGGCCTTCTCTGGAGCCGTCGTCTTAGCGCCTGAATTACACAGCAACCACATTGTTAGTGTTTGGTGTAATGCTTGTTAGGGTTCTTTACATACCATTGACGAATATGGTGCTGGTGATGATTTGGATAGAGATAACGAATAGACCGGCATCCGCCTCAATGTTGTGGATGAAAATAGCTATGTCAATATCAATGATGATGATTTATGGGAACAGTCACTGTATTCTGTATGATTTTGAGTGAATCGGAACTATGGAGCGAAGGCTGATGAGTTTTGGTTGAATCCCATCCCTCACCTCCTAACAAAAATTGCTAATCGATGAGTGAATTACGCTTTTTCATGGTAAATGACGCCCAAATAACTCAATGACCGTACGTCATCCGCGAAGAGAGATTATGCTGGCTGTATCAATTGATGCATTTTATCAATCTACCAGCGATCATCTCGTATGGTCATCTTGGAAGGGATAACACGCATCCATGTCCATTTTACGAGCTAATGGGTATATATGTGTTACACCAGGAAACTAATACTCAGAACCATATCTTCCCCCGCACCTCAATTGTTTGTTGCATATGCTGCATAATTTTCCACGTTTTTTAGACTCTTCCAGGCAGATAAATCTCGCTACGCTGTAGAAGAGACCCTGGAGGGCGGCGTCAGTCTCTAACGGCACGGGAAAGTATGCCTGCAGACATTATTCTGGTTGTTTGCGTTGCCCTTAATGACATCGGCAGTCATCGCGCAGTCAAAATGACCAGTGTACTCGTAGCCGCCGTACTTCATGCCAATCTGGTTGTAATCGCCGACTTCGATCAGAAAGGTGACGTCAGTCGTCCAAGGGAGGGTGCTAAAGATGGAGAAGGGAGTTATGGAGGCGAGATACTGGTAAACCACGTCGTTTTAGTCCTCTCCCCAATTACATGGCAATTATTATCGTGGACTCTGGCGATCTTGTACCGAGAGTAATCATACCCGACTATGTTAGATGGTTAGCAAGTTCTTTACAAGAGACCGTGATATTTCCGATTACTTACAACTTTCTTTTGGGTCAAAGTCTCCAATCAGTGTAAGTGTACACATTCCAGGTTTGGTATTTTCGCAAAATGCGTCCGCTGCCACCTGGCCGGTGAGAAGCGTCGCCAGTGACAAAAACTTGACAAATGTGCGTGTTGCCATGCCGATGCTGAGATAGACGAAGGAGCGATTTTGTGTTTGTTATCAGAATTTCAAATAATGGAACAGCTTGCTCGAAAAAGAAGAGGCCATCTGGATCATTCTGGGACAGCCCCGGTTTTCTAGACAAAAGGTAGAAAGAAACGCCATGGGCTCAGTATAACAAAGGTTCTCCTTGAGCTAAACCAGGTCCTATAATTTCAAAGGATATTTTTAGTTCACAAAGACAAAAGAGACATCCTGGAAATATATTGGTATGTCGATTATCCGTTCTGAGCACCTGGTAAGTGCTCATAGACTCCAGACACGAGCAATCAGAGATTGGAAGGCAGCTCATGTCGAGATGATGGTGCTTTGCCATCATATTTCAGAGGCAAGTGTTGCTGGGTTATATGGTAGTGAATGATTAGACTAGAAGTAAACCTCAGCAAAGCGCGATCTTGAAAAGTAGCAGGGGTTTTCAAAGATTCGGCGCGCTCACCATGAGACACCACTCAGACCGGCTTAAGTGAGTGCTCACTCTGAAGCAGACAAGCAATCATGCGAGCGAATGAGAATCATAATGCGTTTGAATAGAAATAAGGCCAATATCTTTCCGTGGTCTTTCGATGTTTTGGGTGGGGAAGGTTGCCAGCTTCGAATCCCTCAGCGGGACTTGGATAGCAAGATATCGAAACAGACACTCAAAGGACCAATCAGCACCATTAAAGGGCACTGTACCAGCAAAGATATAGGAACCAAATGACGAAAGCGCAGAAGACTTGGCGAGGCCGACTACGGGTGATATGGGACTCCGTAAGGCTCGGAAATCGTGCTGGAACGTTTTAAACAAGGTGGCTGTTAAATAGTAGAATTTTTGGAGTGAGCGACAATCCCCCAAAATAATAAATGCTATCTATACTTTCGATATTTCTGTTACAACTCCTGCTGACGACCCATTCGAGGACGTCTCTTCGTCTGAAGCACCACCCGGGTAGTGTGCCTTCAGATTCGAACCAATCGTACTCGGCGTTTCGGGTCCCTTCTCGCTGGGATGTGCATCTTGCCTGCTCACGTGTACCTCGGTCTGCTGGTATATCTTCAGCTGCGTTCCGAACGTGTCGTTGATCTGCTCCTGGCTGTTGCAAGATCCGAGCTCGATTCCAGGGTGGCCTCTCGATATCGTCGTAAGGTGGTTCGTTCCCCTGCCGTAGCCCGACCGGAAGCGAGAAGCGGGCTCGCTCGTACGCGCCCCCGAAGACTTGCCGTTGAACGACCTTAGGTTGAATGTGCGCTGCAGAAGTGTCCATGTGAACGGTAGATTGGCGGTGATGATTGCTGTCGATGATTCCCGAATATACCAGAACGTCCACTGGTTACCAAACGGCTGGCTGAAGCTATAGTATTTGTTGAGGATGGCGGACAGGATCTACACAGTATCAGCCAAGAATCATTATGCGTAATAGAAAACGAAGGACGTACCGTGAAGATACCTAGAGCAAAAACACCAACGAGGATAGCCTTCCTCTTAGTGGGCAGCTTTGCCGCAAGGAAGACAGGCATGGGAATGCATATAATCATCAAGTCTGAAGAGATGTTCAGCACCGCGTTGGTGATCAAGTGGTTCGTGGCAGCCGAGCATTGGGCTATAGCAAGTAGGTTAGTGCTTGTACTTCTCCATGCCAGATGCTCGACGTTATCACTTACTGCTATTCGGAGGAACAGCCCAGTATTCAGTAAATGGGCGGCACCAAACTCCCATGTATAAAATTTCCATGAGAACGAATCCAAATGCGACGTATACAGCTACGACTTTGACGGCCAAGTTTTGTTTCAAACTCATCCTGTCTCGATATGTCAGTCAACAGCTCGGAGGAGCTAATCAGCGGTGTGAACTTACGTCAATCGTGCGTACATGATCAGGAGACAGACTTTAATCAACCACACGGTGATAATCTGCATCTGTTCCACGACCAGCACCAGTTTCGAGCCATATATGCGCTCAGCGATATCCGCGTCGGTGAGTTGCGGCGCATTGTCTGGATCGATCAGGTTGGTATTCGTCCGAGCCAGAATATTCATGCATGCAATGAGCACTGTATCAGTGGCCTGGCGTTCATGTTAGCGCTCCTCCCTATCCATAGTGACGGTGGCGAGATTCCTCACCATAGCCACTAGCATGAGGATATCATCAGTCTGGATCTTCTTGAACGACCCGTGGAGGATCCTCCGCGATATCCTGCAAGCGAATCGCGTGTCAGTATTTCCACGACGCAAATGAGAGTTTGGCCCTCCAACGGTGGCGTTTGTCCGTTGGGGCGATTTCCACTTACGTCCTCGCAAGTACGACCACCCACGATATAGCGTACCACGTCCACGATTCCACTGCTAGGGCTGACATGACTGCTAGAGCAAGACACACAAAAAACGAATGACCGCCTCGGCAAGTGGACAACTTGAAGTGCGACGAAATCAAATCATTGAAGTTCGCAGGCCCAAGACCTGGGGAATGTTGCAGTCGTTGGGCATATGTACAATCGAGTTATTACGAGATAGTGGAGGAAATGGGCCGATTGTGTTCCCCTTTTTTTTTTTTGGGACTATCGGGCGAGGATTGACGAGATGGAAACCAGCAAGCCACGCGGGCTTCTCCCCAATCACTGTCGTGCATCTTGCTAGCCCCTGGTCAGATCTGCTAGCAAAGCAGGGGAGCCCACATGGCTCAATGGGGTGGGCCTTGCATTCCTGATCTGAAGTCTGCATCAGGTCCGGCCCGGGTCCATGGGACCCCATTTGCTGTGTATGCGTGCCAATGGGTACGCATGGGACCCGGAGCTGGAGATAAGCATAATGGTGCTGTGGGTGCAGGGACTCATCTTGAACATTTGTTCCACACCTGAGGAGATGCGTTGACGACTACCGACTTGCCAATCCATACATTCGAGCAAATTCCCAGGTTAAGATCTCCCGCCGACGATCGCCGTTGGAATCAGATCGGATACTTGCCAGGTAGGGCGAGTCGAACGATGATCTTGGGCAAAGAATTTCCGAGTGTGCCGTGGGCAGGAAGCTCTATGCCATTCCTAGAGATGATCCAATTGAGCTTCGAGGTAGCGTATGCAGACCCGGTGCCCTAGTGAGCTGGTGTAAACTCAGCCATCAGCTTGGAGCTCGTTTCGGGGTATCGACAGGGCGCTTGACTCGCGCCGTTCGCTCGCTGGCGACGGCGCCATTGCGCCCATCAGATGGCTCGCCGTTCTGGCTTGACACCAGAACCCGCCGGCGCTGCACTATCGGGAATGACGCGTGCAAACAGGCCGAATCTCTATCGGTCGAGCTTCCTATGCCTATGGTTAAATCACTCTCGGCTGAGTTCGGGTCTCGCATCCCACCTGCCTTCGTCGTCATTGCTTGGTCCCATCAACGTGGTGAGCTTGGCCCCAGACGCCACGAGTCATTCACCACCGAAGGGTGCCTGCCTGTCCACGTGGAGGGCACACGAACGAACCTGTCAGGGCCATGCAGGAACCGAGAGCATGCAGTCAATAACCTTATGATTCCATAAGAGTCCATATTCACCCGGTACTCCGCTTCATCTTCGGCTCAAGACCACGCAAGGGAGGGCACCACGATAGCTTCTGGAACTGGATTACTCTTCAGCCCTTCGACCCCAATGTGGATAAATGATTTACGCCAGGGTTTGTTCCGCAAGCGAGCCCACTTATCAGCGAGGTTATTGCCAGGCAAATGCCTCTCAATTTGCAGAAGTCCAGCAGGTACAACCGAGACATCAGGGGTCCATAGATCCCTTGCCATGTGTGAGTTGCCTATCCATGTCGAAGAGCCGACCGGGTATCAGTCAGTTGGGAGAGTTACGTAATGAAATTAGACAGGGGGGGCGAAACCTTATATTTGGTCCATGTATCATGTGGAAGGTTTGAAATGCCGAGGATGAACAATTCAACTTGCGGGAAAAGCGCACCCCATCGAAAGCTATGATTGGCGAGTCTTGGATTTGTGGTTATAGATGAGACATCCGACTATGCGTCTTTAATCACCAAGTCGAACACGAACATATCTCTAATCACGACCGACCTTGTTCAAAATTTAAAGTTTCCCTAGATGGTTTTCTATGAAACGTCTACGGTAAACCTAATTATTGGTGGCTACGCGCATACAAGAGCCGAGAGTAACATACCGGCATCACGACATGCGCAACTTCGCATAGGCCTATAGCTAATAGCTAATCTGATCACTGTTCCTTATTCTGAGCATAAATGAAGTTCGCCGCTGCCTTCCGTTAGCTTGGTGCAATGGGACTGAATCACGCATTCTAACTTACCGACAGGAGCCAGTCCGTTCGCGTGAGCCCAATCTCTAACCCCGTGTCTCTCTTTTCCAGTTCCCCAGTGTTGCCTGTCCTCCGGCTTGGTCAGGTTTAGGGGCTCCGAGGTACCATTTGCTGGCGCGAATACCAGGAATACATATCGATGTTTCCCAGTCTTGGGAGGCGGCCCGGGCGCCTTGTACGGAACGATGTCCTTCAGGTCTGACAGCCGAACTCCAGAGCAAGCACCATCAGACGACGATGACCATAAGGCCACACCTGTGGCAATGAAATGACACATCTCGGCCCATTTCGGATTGTCGCGGGAGGGCGCATCGGGGTCAGTCAAGGTGATGGTGTAAGTCGTGTTGACATTGCACAAGCCTGGCGAGGATGCCGAGTTGCCGCTAAGGGTGATGGTAGGCTCATCCTGGACCTTTTTGACCTTCAAGGTGTTTCCAAGGTCGGCGTAGCTCTTTGAAGACCACTCTGCGTCCAGAACGAAGGCGGGCAGGAACTCATCGATCACTATTCCTTGTCAATGTCAATTGATATAGGATCTGACTATGTGCGCGTTACCCGTGGGAATTATTTCTGCCTTCTTCAACCTGGCTATGCAATTAGCAATCTCACGGGAGAACTCGTCAAACATGGACACCTACTCATGTTGGACCTTATAGACGTCCGCCGAGTGCTTGTTCGTGGTGGCCACGCCAAGAACCTGTTGTTCGGTTGGTACGGCGGCGATTGGAACGACCGCAGCAAGCAGCGTAAGAATCGACGATATGGTCTGCATTTTTGTCCCTTGGTTGTCTCAAGATGGGAAATGGTACGTTGATTGATCATGGTGTTCCTAGATGTTGATGTCGCGTGCATGTTGCCCAAGTCCGACATTCTGCTACAAACCCCACGTCGACGTGATGTCATGGTGCACTGCTATTGAGCAGGGGCATTGACTGCCAAACCCCAAGCTCTACGAAATTGTAGGTATGGTTATCAGGTATCCCAAACAAAGGATCAAGAGCGACCCAGCGCGTACATTCCACCGAATCAATTGGCTTTTACACGAGCTCTTGCCATTTAATTCAGTGTGCACTCGTGGCCAAGTACCGGACGCTGTCCATTTCGGGTTGCTTCCAGCTCGGAGTCCCACTCAACTACCGGCCAGCCTCCCGCCCTCCAAGCCGAATTGTGGTTGGGGAGGCAAGTCAATAGCATGTTGTCTCGGAATGCCCAACATGCGCATCTTGCCTAGCACTCAGCTAGGTATGGGTCAACACCTACTATTGTTCGGCAAGCGTAGGTATGTAATGTAGCTAGCGCTACTCCACAGGAGTTCAGCTCGCAGCACACGTGTCGCTGAAGATGGATATCAGGTCGGAGCGCACCTCGTACTCATGGTCCACGGCTGGAAGCACGAGGCTGCACGAAACCTACTGCTTGTGCCTGTCACACATCTTCCGACGCGAACTTCCTGATTCTCGGTTGCTGAAATAAGCATGTCTTATTCCTTGTGAGATGCACGCACCACCAACATCCACATACACCATACACCCGGAGATTCGGTTCCAGGGGACCTCGAGTCTGTGCAGTTGTGGGTGGCCCCCCTAGCACTACTACTACGTAAATCGTGGGCGAGGAGACGCTAAACTCCATTACGCCACCGGCCTGTGTGCTGAAAGACCCGCCTGCCGCTTGATCCTGGGGCGCTTTTGGCTACATACCGGCTGGCGGTAAGTCCATTCTATCTCCTGCCATTTCAGAGCCATTCCAGAGCAGAGGGCAAGGGGTGAGTGCGGCAAGAGACGAATTTTCAAGAATGAGCTGCGTTGATGCAATACGAGGTTGGCTGAACGGTTGCCTTTGATTTCTGCCTTTTTCGTTCGACCTCCCGAAAACCTTGAAGGCGTAGTGTTCGGTAGATCGACGAGAATATGCACATCCCGTCTTACCATCCAATCAAGCCTCAGTCCGTCAGCAGTCCAAGAAGTCTTGGCTTAGAAAATACGAGCCTCACAACGTCATTCGGGTTGGCATGCAAGAAATGTGTGTGATTCAACACACAAAGCTGATGTAGGGAAAACTCTTGAATCACCATCATAGACTTTCCCAGCCCTATAACTAGTGCACTAGTCCTCGGAACGTTATTTATGCCCACCCGTTATCCTCAATTTGTTTGACCATATATTCGTTCATTCATAACAGTCAGATCGAGTCATTATGCGGGCCAACATAGCATTATTATCAGCCCTGGCTACGACAGCCACAGCACAGGTTAAGGGCTTTAACTACGGCTCGACGAATAATGACGGTTCTTGTCGAGGGTACAATGACTTCGTGCGCTTCTTCAATGAAGCGAAGTCTTTACCAGGGAACTCGGGGTTTTCATCAGCTCGTCTCTACACGTCTATCCAGTGCGGCACAGCTGCCGACCCCATTGAGGCCTTCCGGGCCGCTATCGACACGGATACCTCGATCTTAGTCGGCCTGTGGGCCAGTGCCGGTCGCGACGTGTACCAGAATGAGCTCAATGCATTAATCCGTGCTGCGAGTGAATTGGGCACTGCGTTCACCGATCGTATTCTTGGCATCAGCGTTGGTTCCGAGGATTTATATCGCAGCAGTCCACAAGGCGTAGCCAACAATGCTGGTGTTGGTGCCACCGGCGCAGAAATCGAGGGATATATTGGCTGGATGCGGGACTGGATCAAGGGCACGCTTTTGGAGACCAAGCCAATTGGACATGTTGATACATGGACTGCCTGGATCCTTGCCGAGAACCGCGGTGTGGCAGACTCAGTGAATTGGCTTGGACATAACTCGTTCCCCTATTTCGAGACCACAAGGCCCAATTCGATCGATGATGCCGTAGGGAACTTCCAGTCGGCTGTTGCGCAGACAGAGAGCGTCGCAAGTGGAAAGGAGGTCTGGATCACCGAGACTGGGTGGCCGCATGGTAAGTCAACGGCGTTGATGTTTTATGGTTGAGTTATGCGCGTGCTAATACCAAGATTCACAGTCGGACCCAACTCCGGTGCGGCCATCGCTAATGTCGATAATGCGAAGAGATACTGGGATGAGGTGGGCTGCCCGAACTTTGGCGCACGGAATACCTGGTGGTACACTTTGAAAGATTCAAACACGGCTCAAACTGATATCTCATTTGGCATCACACCACTTGAGAACAATACGCCGTTCTTCGACCTCACCTGCTAGATAAATATAGCCCTGCCAGATAATGTGTCACACGACTTGATATAGACAATTGATTGCTTACGCAAATTGCAGTGTTGTCTAAATAACGAACACCGGTTGATATGGTTCTACGTTATTTGCTACATGTTTCATTCGATGGTGGGAAGCCCATCGTAATGAACCGCGTTTCCGTCAACCTGCTCTGCGCTGGAGGAGCTTGGGCTTGCTACCTATAAAGAAGAACGAGAGTATCGCAGAAACAGCAGCAATGGCTGCAAATACGGCATTTGCGTTTCCATAACCGATTGAATCCTTCAGTGCACCGCCTAGAACCGGTCCAATTGTCAGCCCCGTACAAAAGAACAGGGAGCTGAAACCATAAAGCTGCGCATAGGGGCCATTGGCACCGAAGAACTCGGGGTTCGCCTTATCGTACTTCTGGACTACCTCACTCGCTTCGACGAAGCTAGGCGATCCAATAACTGCCAAGCCGACGCCGTTGAGCGCGAGCGTTGCGCAGTAGAGAATGATGTTTTTAGTACCGGTCTCAAGGTCTTCCGTCGGTAGCCGGAGCAGAACCAAGACAGGCACGAGCCAGGCGAAGCCAATCACTGCTGCTGGCTTGGTGCCGTACTTGTCGACTGCCCAACCTGCTGCGGGGCCCAAGATAAGATACGGGACGTCAAGGGCGATGAATAGCAGACCGGCCTTCAAAGAATTGAACCCGAACAAAGTCTGTGCCTCGGTCGGAACGGTTGCGTCAAAGAGGGCTAGCAGGGTTGCCTGGACTAACGACAATGCAAATGCCATGAGTAGTCTTGGGTTTCTGAGGCAGTAGAGAATCGGGATCGATCGGACGAGTCTGCCGGGTTCGTGCTTGATCTTGTATGTCTCATCTTCCTTCCTTGGGAGTAGGGCGTCCCCTTCGCCTGCTTCTTCGGCCGTACCATCCTCGCCCCTGGTATCATGCTCACGAGGGTTCGTTGCACCATCCACAAGTGAGCTATCATATTTGGCCGCAGTCTTCTTCTCTATCATGAGAACTCGCATGATGAAATCGATTGCGAGGATTCCAACAGCCAGTCCAAAAACCCCTCCGTAACCGGTCTTGTCGTACAGCACACCACCAAGAACAGGAGCGACTAGCTCACCGACAGATATAGTTGAGAAGATCTGAGAATTCCAGTGAGCTAGGATAGTTTCCAAGATGCGCCGAGTCACTTACCACACCCATCGTCTTGCCTAGATTCTCAGTGCCCACTGTGTCAAGCACCATGGCAAGACCAATGGTCCATACAACGGAAGCACTTAGACCTTGAAGTGCCCTAGCAAGCACCAGAACTGGGGTACTCTGTCCAAGCGCAAGGATGACAGTTCCCACAAGCAAAGCCACCAGTCCGCACAGAAAGGGCATTTGTCTCGACTGAGTGCGATCCGCTAGCCAGCCAATCGGAACCGAAGACAGAAGCTGCACTCCGGCGTAGACCGCAAGCAGGCCGGAAACGTAGGACTGGATCTCATCTTCTGGAATCGACAGCCGGTCACGCAGCATGAATGGAAGAACCGGCACGACGAGTCCGTATAGGAACAGGTCAGTGAAGAGACCTAGCGCGACGGTCGAGATGATGAAGATGGTGTTAGACCGCCAGCGGAGGCCGCGGGGTTTGCTGTCGCGCGCCATGTTGAATCCCACGATGCACGGCGGCACTTGTTGCGGGAAGCAGAAGAGCTATGTCTTGAAGGGAATCGAGAAATGATCTCGAACTGAAATGGGTGAATGTCTGTTCACCCATGTTGCGTCACGGCCAATGACCTCATCACCAGCCACAGCGCGCAGCCACAAGTAAGCTTGGTAACATAACCCACTGTTTACGTTGGATTCTCGGTTTCCACGGATAGTCGTGCGATGAGAGACCACAACATAGGGCACCTGAGAGGTTCCAACATTTCTAATACTATAAAGAGTCAAACCCCCAAAATTGAAATTTTCGCGTTTTCTGAGATTGAGTGTTAATCAGACAGTGGGTGGCCTGCTCCGCTGCCGGGACCAGAGAAGGCTCAACTAGGGACGAGTCAGCCAATTTTCATTATAGAATGAACCCATATGTGGAGAACTGACTGCTATCTGCAACAATTCGAGGACAAAAGTAATATGCTGCTGGTGCAGACCGCAATTAATGACCTTGATTGCCTCAAACCAAATACACAACGTAGCTTTTCTTTCCTGTCCTCTTCGCACATTGGATAGCTATAACGAGGCTGATTCCTTCATTTTGCTTGGTGTATCCTGGTTTCTCACCAGTGCGAGAGGCCCCAGACCGTAGGCTGTCAGTGTGACATGCTCCTCATTGATGTAGTGCTTCTCGTTACACAGATAGCGCCCGCCGACAGACATCCGGGCAACAACATCCCGTCAACTTCTCATACCAGCCGTGCGTGTCTTCCTTCCGGTTTTGATAAGTAAGCTCAAATGTGGAGCGATGCATTCTGGGGTTCGATTTGTCCAGACTTGGGAACTTTCCCACGTTTGATGGCTGGGGATAAACAGTTCCAGCCTCTCCATGCATATCACGGCGTGCGAATGCCGAATTCGATATACAATTGACCATTATGCCCTGCATATCAGTGAAGTGTTCAAATATATCCACACAACCACGGCCAATTGTGTTATGTTTTCTATTGACTTTGCAGTGGCCGGGCGGCAAATAGGCTCTTGTGTATTTGACGCACGAATTTTATCGAGAGGTAGAGGAAGGAATTGCGGCCATACGGAATTAAAATGGAATAACCCATGGCTCGATGCGCACCTGCCTCCAGAATACGGCACAAAATGTTGTTATTCACCCCATTTCCTCGCGCGATTACTGCCTATCCTAACATCAAACTTATGATGGCAATGCCTCCATGGCAACTTTTCCCCGTTATGATTCAAACCCCAGAAAATTCAACTTGCAACCTTGCACTTGGCTGAAGAAATGCCTCCTCAGACTTCAACCATATTTGGCGAGCCAGTGATTCAGGATGGAAATGTCCTCTTCCGAGAGTACCGTTCAATCGCCAGTATCAATGGAAGACTCCTTGGGCGGGAAAACGACAACAAGTTGTCTCGTCGTGACATAGAACAGCTCTTTTCCTCAGGGAAGGTTTCTCTCAAGCTCAAGGTCCGTACTGATGGATCAAAGGTTGATCTACGCCCATGGATTCGGGGTCCTCTCACCTACCCTCCTCCCTCAGATCGGGTCAACAAATTATCACGTATCCATCTGAATGATCTACGCGTCTCGATACACCATAGAGGCTCGGTCATTGTCCTTCGAATATTCACCGAGTCGAACTTCGATCGGTACCTCTGCGCTGGCGTCGAAGACGAAGCCGGCAATGTGGATCTCATCGTTCTCTTCAATACCGACCTGAAATTGAGTCCTGATACTGCCCTAATCAAGGGTCTGGTTTTGGCTATCAAGAACCCTCTTCACTTGCTCTTGCCCAATGGAAGGTATGGTATTGTCGTTGAACTCCCCTGCGACTTGGTTGAGATCGACCTGACAAATACTCGGATGCCCACAATCTGGCGGGATGATTTTGTCACGCTACATTCCGCAGAGGCAAGTTGCTTGAATCGTGAGGTGAAAGATGCCCTGATTGCCGGCAACCATATTTTGCCACAAGGCTTTACACGATGGCTCTGTCTGTGGTCACGGATGATCAGCTCCGGAGCGATCTTCTCCGCGGTCGTGCTCAGGCTAACATATGTGTCGGAAGATTTGAACAAGCCCGACATGATGTCCTTGTATCAACGGTACCTCATCAATCCAAGTCGATCAACGCCGAAGCATTTTTCCATGCCCGTTGTGCTTCCGATCAATCGAATCTTTTCAGTCAAGCTCCGGAGCATTGTGACTCTTGCATTAAGACTGGATCAGCCGGTGAGCATGGCGGATACCAGCGCGAACGAGATCGCACCGTAGCGCGACTGAAGCAGATGGAGACTGGGGAGTACGATTTTGAGCGAATCAGCACTTCACTCAGACCAAGGAGTGTTCGGGTCGATGCTGCAAGCTTCATTCTCAACACTGAGACCAAAAACTTTGACTATGGCAAGCGTGGTTTGATCGCAACGAAAGATATGAAGATGGGAGATCTCATTCTGTGCGAAAAGGCGTTCTGCGCTTCTTTCGAGCACGATATGCCGCACCACTCATCGACCAATTTTGTGGCTCACCTCGATTACTCTCACGTAAGTTCAACTCGACGGTCACAAATACATGTTTATCCATTGAATCACCTCATTTGGAATGCCAATGTCGCTCAAACATCTTTCAAACACTAATGGGACCCTAGCCTAGGGTATACTCGGATGCCATGGCACGATTAACCAACATGGTGATCAAAAGACGTTGCATGATTCTGCCGGCGCCAAGAGGGTGTTCTCTCTTCGATCGCCTCAGCCTGAAGAAATGGACAGGAGTGTCAGTACGTTTGACAGACAGGTACGAGTGAACAGCTTCATGGTCCAGTCACTTCTTCAGCCAAATCAAATCGATCTCGGAAAGATTCGCACTACTAATGGTCATCCCACCTTTTTGACCAATGTCAAAACAGAGATACTGAACGCGTCAACCGCCGGTGCTTCGGCGGGCCTTTTCACCCGAGCGTCATTGGTCAATCACTCTTGTATTCCCAATGCTGCTCGATCATTCTTAGGAGATTTAATTATTCTCCGCGCAGCCAAAGACATCAAGAAGGGCCAGGAGATCACTCTTGCCTACGTCAGAAGAAACTTTCCCGGACTGAATCTCAAAACCTTACAAGAGATGATCACGGAAGGATTTGGCTTTAGCTGCAAATGTGGACTCTGTGAAGCTGATAAGCACTGCATCTCGGAGACTTTGGCGAGCCGCTCTGCCCTAGTAAATGAGTTGATTCAACAGATTATTTCTTCGTTTCCTTTGGCAAATATGGCGCCTCCGCGAATGGCGAAGCTCGGTTGCCTTCGTTCTTCTATCGAGAAAACCTACACTTCGTCCGAATACCAGCACCTTCCTCGGCCTGGCTTGATCGAAGCCTATGTAATGTTTGCATCAGAAGGTGCAGAGAACCTCAGCAAATCCAAGGCTGGCGTGCTGTTGAACGATGCAATCCGGTGCCTGCAAGTGACGGGACTCATGGTTGAGCTAGACGAGAACACTGAGACGCTGCAACTCGATCCATCCGCTTATATGCCCTCCTGGTTCGAGGTTGATGCCGCGATTCTTGCTAGTCGAGCATGCAAGAGGAGGAAGAAGAAGGCTTTAAGCGCAGAATTCATGAACGTTGCGAAACTGCTCTGGAAAATCCAAAACGGCACGAATATTGGCTTCAAGGAGAAGTTTGATGACGCTCTGAAGCGTTAATATGACCCGAGAAGCATGACTACGACGATGAGAGGAACGAACAGAATGTTACTCATGCTCTCTTATAGCTTCATTCTCGAGGCGAATTGCGACTTATTATCGAGAGCAGTAAAGCTATAGCGACAGATGAAATTCGAGCAGAATGCTCATCTTTTGCCAGAAATCAGTGGTTTTGTCTCTTGTCCTTACGACTAATTAGAAGGACGATTCAAAACCTCACATCCCCTAAACCGCCATTTCCTGTCTGCTTCGTCGATGAAAGAAAAGCTTGGTAGTCCCTGACCGCTGAAAAGGATGTGGTGTATACTTATAGAGCCTCCGATAGCGCATGAGTTATTTTGGGCATAGATTCGTCGACTCGGCCTTGATATGGCCGACATGTCCGATCGTATCCAAAAGAATCGCCTATATAAAAATTGTTATAAGATCAAGCACATTGAATTGTCCGAAATGTCCGAGATTGAAAGAATGGAGATAAAGCCATGATTGGCCAACCTTGGCGCAGACTTCACTTGCGTGCTGTGGCGATGGTTGGCTACATGAATCTAGCGTGCGATAAAAGGCTTTTTTTTTTTTTTTTTTTTTTTCTTAAGCTTAATCACGACGGACGAGAAGATCATGATGACAGCTAAACTTTCAACGTTTGTGGAGTTTGTGCATAATACCGAGCAGTGGGTTTATGGATGTTCTCCCTTGCAGCAGATCTGTCCCCGGGGGTTGTAGTTGCACTCCCAAGAAATATCAGATTGGATAATTTGCCTCAATGGGCTGGGCTTTTTGAGTGTACAGGAACAATTGGCTGTTCAACGAGACTTCCTGTCTACTACTATGGCCATAGCGCGATGGCTTCTAAATATTTACAATGTATGTGAATAGATACAGCACTCCACGACATGGTCAATCCTTCACTCGACAAGACTCCAGCACCAGTTCTTCAGCAATGCAGCCAGCGACCAATACCCGGGTACATATCCAGCCAAGAGTCCGACGACCATTCTCGACGCCAATTCGAGTCCGTATTTTCCAAACGCATCCCCACCCTGGCTGGACACGCCCACTGCGCCAAGTTTGTCGTAAGACCTTTCCAGAGCCAACTCGGCAAAGGCCGCCCCCAAGTCTGCGTACGACACGGCTAGTCTGACGGACTCGGTCGAGATCTCATGTCCCGTGGCATCGTCTTCCACGATTGCTGGTGGCTGAACGAACAGTAGTGACAGTAACTGCGGCTTGGCTGTAAATATAGCCTGGGCCGCGAGCAGATCCGCGTATGGGTGGCAGAATGCCGTCCTTACAATCCAGAGCATAGGTGCCGGCGTGACAGCAGCAAATCGTGCATCTCAAGTTGCCGCAGAACGGAAGATCAAGCGTGGCTTCTTCCAGCCGCCTTCTGTCTGCAGGATATCGAGAGCAGCAGTGATCGACCTTGCCCCATTTTGCAGGACATGTAGCCCTGGAATGTTCCGATTTTCGCCGACTGTGCAGATGATGATATCGGCGCCTCGAAGGCAGTCTTTAATTGTGTCCATGTTGTCCAGTTGGCCCTCCCATATCTTAGCGGTAGGACTAGCTTCGAGTTCGGGAAAAAGACGAAGGCGCTTCGCTTTCGAAAGCTCGAATATTTGCAGCTGGAATTTATGGTATTTTCTGGGAATAAGAGAGCGGAGAGTGGCGCTTCCTGTGCCGCTAGTCGCCCCTAGAAAAGAGATTCTTGGTTGTGAAACGGAATTCATTTGGTAGAGGTCTCGTAGGAGTTGATATCACAATGCAACAAGTGGATAGATAGCTTGTTTATCAGAGGATAACGGTGCTTTTATGTCTAATACCGGCATGTGACTTTCTGTTGGCGTACGACGACATGCTGATAATTGAGTAAGGTTCATCGGTCTGGTGACACGGCCGAAATACCGAGATCACAGGCACTGTTCTCGCTGGCGACGAATCGACACTAAGAACACGATGTGGGTCGCGAAACCAGATGAACTATAAATTGAATCGATTGGTACTCGAACAAAGAAACCTTCCCGAACAGGCTGAGAATAAGCTGAGCATCGAAAGTCGGTTCATACCAGAATCACCTCCCTGTATTCTCAATTTTCCTTCAGTATTGATACTGTATTTACATCTCCGGACCGGAGCGTTCCTGCGAAGCCAATTCGCTCGTAGATACCGAGCTGCGGTTCAACGCAGAGCAGAACTAAGCCACGTGCAATCTCCCCATACTTTTTGAAAACCTCGATCATATCCCCTAACTCTCTAAGATCCTCGAGTCTAATAACTAGATACATCAATTCTGTTCCAGTCGGTAGGTAGCCGGGCCCTGGTTCCATGATGGTATAGTCAACGCGAAATCTTAGCTCCGTGTGTTGCAACTCCAAGGCCACGCTAACGATCCTCGATGGGTCATCATAACGAAGTACCGCTGGAAGACATGGCCCCTTCACGACAAGTTTGGCTGACTTAGGGTTCCCAAATGGATTCAGCCCTACTGAAATGTCGGGAGAGAGGATTTCGATGAGATACCTGCTTCTCGTAAGACGAGGGAAATTCACAGGACTATCCACAGAGGCCCAGGACCAAGATGGTACCTTTTGTGGTATTGGACGTCTCGTGGGCGTCCCTCCCACTTCCCATACCAGCAGATTGAATAAGTCCTCTTTCCAGAGACCAGCCATGTAAGTCCAACCATGAGACTCTCCATACCGCTTGGCGATGCCTGATATAGCTGGAAGTCTGTCGCTTGCCTTGGACAGGTTCGTTGCGGTATACTGCGTGATGATATCTGTCCATTCCCACTCCGCAAAATTTCTCCTCTGTGATTTGATCTGTTTCCATAGAGCTTCTAAATATCGACGCTCACAACTAAGCGCCTCTTTGCACTCCCAGATGAGCTCCCTCTCGGTGAAGTGAAGAATTCTCCTTGATAACAAACGTTCCTGGAACACCCACCCTCTCGTTGTGAGTGGATACGCCGGAGAATGTATCTTCAATTCTTTCATGAATAACACATCTATAGAGAAAGGGTGAGATTCGTGGTTTTGCTGCCGCAGAAATACCGGTCTGTCTTCGACGGTTTTAAAAGTCATGGCTTGCTGCGGTTCTTGCTGTATAAACAATCTTCTAGCGGAAGCCTTTTCGTCACAGGACAGAGCGGAGATAGTCAATGCAGCCTGTTCGTAGATTGTCGACATTACCGCTGCTTGATGATGCCAGTCTTCCAGATCATCTTGGTAGATGCAAAGGCAGTCAATCCAGATGTACTTGAACCCTAAGAAGAACGTCGCTCTCAGGGCATCAACAAGTAATGGATAGAGAAGCTCCTTTGGTATGCCTTGCTGGAACGTCTGCGATCGCTCCTTGGTTAGCCTTGCAAACAGTGTCTCTGGTATCCATCGATGGCTTAGACAGACATAGGGTTCTGATGGAAGCATATCCGCATCCTCAAGAAGCTGTATATCTACCAAATCCATGTCTTTGATGAAAAGAATGCGTTTTGGCATTTGTGGTGCCTTGAAACTCTGATCACAAGCCTGATGCTCGTCGCAACATTTGCGCATCCATGCCAAGGCTTTTCGGAGCGCTTCTGTACTTCCTGTATCACCTGACGGAAACCCGCCGTGGTCAACGAACGGGTGAAAGCTGAAGGGGTACTTCAACCCCCCTTCATCTGGTATAAAGAACTGAAACCCGCTTTTGCACCCAACAGCCCAGCTATGAATACTTCCGCCTCTCCACAGTAGGACACTCTCATCACCAACTTGGCTCCAGTCCCTCGTCAATCTACAACAAGCGCATCCCCTTTGTGCAGATAGGGCAATAAGTGCTTCATTGATAAGTTGTGGCTCTTTTCCGCTCTCCAACGCTGGTAATCTAATAGCGTCGAAAGGGGTATCACCAGATATTAGCCTGACGTGATCTGGCAGCTCGAATAGACATGCACCGCAGCGCCATCTTGCGTGACCCTGGCGCTGCTTTTTTGTAGCTCTGGTAATGGCTGGCATGTCTACAGGGAAGGATGCACGAGATTGGTAGCAGTGGGCGACGTCTCAGAACTGCTAGGAATGAATAATTGTTGAACAAAGTCAATATTGTGTGATGCTTTCAGGAAAGACAAATATCGCAGAACTCCACAAAACTCTGCACATTTGGCATGCATCAGGTAACACGAGCGGAGAACAGCCACAGCAGTTCCAGGCAGTCGTGCTGCGCCTCAATAGCTCGTCAGCTGAATTCAACTTCGAGATCTTACTGGTCTGGTAGTGATGATGGTTTTTGGAGTAAATAATGGTTGTGAAAGTACCTCTAGTAATGATATGCATTTGAGATTGTCGAATCGGCGGTTTTCAAAAGTCGATGTCAACGACTTGCTACCCTTGTCAAGTCACTTTGTATCGTGTCCGATGCATATTACAGAGGTTGACACCCCTGGAATTGCAATGGCGTTGACACATAGGCATGGGTTAAGTGATGTAGATCCGTTCGACTGTGGCGTTATGTACAATACAACAATGTATCCCTTCTTTGCAACAATATTTGTCGCCCGATAATTGTTTGTTTTTACAGGATATTCTGCTCAAACAGCAAATGAATCCTCGTGAGTATCGAGCTCATGTATAGGCACCGGCAGTTTCCTCTGGTGTCGCTCTAAAACCCCACCATAATCATGCTCACGTTCGTATTACTTGATGACCTTGCGATTCTGGAGAGACCATTGCTGTAAACTGTACTGATCATTGGCAAGCCGAGGTAAACCCAAAAAGCCTTACTCCAGTGGGGCAACTATCTAACCTAGAGCACACATGACTTATAGCTCGTTGAGTTGGAGAAAAGTTTAGCTGCCCGCCAGAGTTAGACAGTTAAGATTTCATATGATTTCCCAAATGTTCAAGTGTAGACAAGGCCTCAAGTCATCCTTCAATTGATCCGACAGCCCATGTAAAGCGGGAGAACTTCATCTGGGTGTAGCCTGTCTGGGGCGAGACTATTATTAGTATCAGTGGCGCCACCTTGCGACAGGCAATCCTATCTTGAGATGTTCAAAATTGGACCTTGCCCACCTATGCAGTAAAATACAGAAATTCTCGGTTGCCTGAGGCGCCGGAAATAGGGACTGAGGTCGCCGAATAGTAATGTATATTCTAGAAAATTGGTGTGTAAACCTCTTGCGACTACTACGAACCATCTAGCCCGCGAACTTGGTTAGTATTTGAAGTCCTATTATTACCTAGGCAAACGCTCCCCAAAGGTGTGCGGATCGTATAAGCAGCTTGCACAGCTGCACGGACCCTGAGACTCCCGACCCCCATATCTCAGGGCGCCCCGCGACAGCAAGCGGCAGCGGGAGCTAAGAATCCTCCAGCCCTACAGCACCACTGAGTGCGGCAGGCCGTGCCGCAATCATGGTCAACGACCAACCGCATCGCTGGGCGACCCAGGAGGACTTTGAAAAATGGCGAGACACCATTGTCAAGCTGTACATCGAGGAGGGCCGTGGGTTGAAGGATGTCGTCAGTATCATGGAGAATGAGCATGGTTTCTATGCGACGTAAGTCATCGCCGCATTGCTCGCGTGAGACTTGCTGAGCGGCTGGAAGCATGAAGATGTACAAGTATCGGTTCGATAGGTGGGACGTGCACAAGTATAACAAGAAGGGCAGCGGCTCTCCAAACACAGATCAAGGCAAATCTATGGTCATGCGCGGGCGGCAAGGCCATCCAGCAACGTCGGAAACAACAACAACTGCTACCAAAGCCTTGAAGCCTACGCACGCACCTATTCATACCCTAAGGATGCGCGGGGTACGTGGGAAGCGCGGAAGACCGACAGCAATCGAACCGGCACGAGCTGCATTTGTTCAACGACGACTATTGGCTCCTGACTCTATTCGCCTGCCAGAAGAAGTCATGCAACTCTCCAATCAATTGGCTTCTGGGCTCATCGATTTGGGAGCATGGACGGGGAAGGTGGACCTCAGTAACCCAGAAAGCAACAAGTGGTGGGGGAAAATGATAACAGCAACACAGTTCCTCGACATGGGAAAGTACAAACAAGCGTTTAAAGCCCTGAATACAAGTTTCGATGAGTTCACCTCACTTCTGCATAACCCAGACCCGGGCCTGCTACAAGGCGCCTACTTAATTGCACTACAGCTCGATACGCAGCTTGGCCAGCGCTTTCTGTCCTTCGCTTCTGAGATGGCGGACATCAAACTACCAGCTCAACACCCTCTTCGAACCATATTGCTGAAGCTGAAAGATGCAGACACTCAGCAGCTGCGAAATTATGCTCATAATATACTGGAATCGTATTTGAGCGCTCTCGAGCGGCAACTTGGCGCTTCAAACTCTGGGGTCCTTTTACTGTACGAAAATCTGTACGATACACTGGATTTTTTGAGCCACGACAAAGAAATGCATTTTGTAAACTACGGAATGATAAAGGAAAGGCAGCAAAACCAGATTCAGAGACTCGAGCTAATGGGTCGTGTTCCTGAAGCCCAGTCGGCGCGTATGGCTCCTGGCTTCGCATTTATGCGGCACGACCAGTGGGAGGAGGCCGAGAAGATGACTGAAAGTGTGCTCAGATGGCTGCAGGCGCGCCCGAAAAGCGAGCACTCGAAAATCATAGACCTGTGGGACGCTCTCTACCTACGTTTCCGATGTGCGGAAAAGAGAGGTACAGTAGAAGATGTCACGAGGGTGGGCAGTGAGTATATCGCGGTCATGCGGGAAGAACTCGGCCCAGACCATAAACGCAGCGTCGCCGCTATAGGCCACTTGCAGAAGTACTACAGGGACCATGGCTACATGAAGGAAGCAGAAGAGTTGGAGCCGGCCATTATCGCTTCATCCGATCTATCTTGACAATACAAGTTTTTGAAAGAGAAACACGTGATTGGAAGTCTGAGACAAATCTCTTAATCATCCCCTCTAGTGTGTGTGCGTAGGATCAATCCATTTCACCGTCGTCGGCTTCTCCACCGGCTCTATTTCCGGCAGGTTGACGGCCACGGCCTCCGAGTCACTCCTCATGAGCACACACTCCAGCTTCTCGTCGGCGCTCGCATTGATCTCCTGATGCGGGACGTACGGCGGCACGTAGATGAAGTCGCCCGGGCCTGCCTCGGCCGTGAACTCGAGCTTCTCGCCCCACCTCATCCGCGCCTTGCCCTTGAGCACGTAGATGACGCTCTCCAGGTGTCCGTGGTGGTGCGCGCCCGTTTTGGCGTCGGGGTGGATGTGCACGGTGCCCGCCCAGATCTTCTGCGCCCCCACGCGCGCGAGATTGATAGCTGCTGCGCGGTCCATGCCCGGCGTCGAGTGCGTGTTGTGGTCGAGCTGGTCACCGGGAATAACGCGAACTCCCTCGGTTTTCCAGCCGTCCGTGGGCGGGGGCGGGACCTCATCATGGGAATGGTCGTGGGAGTGGTCGTGAGAATGAGACATGATGTGTATACAATATGGTTTTCTTCCTCTGCAGTATTTGAAACGAAGCTCAGATCATAGGTAGGCCCAAAAGGATCGACGGTTGAAATGGGAAAGGAGGGGAAAAGCACGTCCAAACCTTATTCCCATACGGCAAAGGGCCGGTGTCTTATACCGGTGCCGCCTATTCGCTTCCGGGCCGCCTATTTAGTATAGCGGGTCTAGATCGCACGTCATCCGTCTCCGGATTTGCGTGCTGGTCGGACAGAGGTGCGACTTTACCCTGTGCACATGCCGTAGGGCTTTCAGCTGTTACTGACCGATTTCAGAAATCGAGCGCGGTATAGCGTCCCAGTTTGTTGGGCATACCGCTACAATGTATGGAGACTTCCCCTTTGAATAACATGTTACCCAATCTATCACTTGGTCCGAAATGAAACATGTAACAGGACAAGAGCTCAATTCCGATTCCTACCTATATACAAAATAAATCACGGAAGATTTCACTTTCCATGGAGAACGCAACTGTAGCTTGGAATGCCCACTTTATCAATCATTCTCTGCAACGGGTCCCATGTTACCCGGGCTTCTCCCTGATTGTAAGCCAGAATAAGATCGACCGCCTGTATGTTCCGGCGTGATCCAACGCGCGCTGCCCCCATGTATCGTGGTAGATTCGGAATATGAAGATAATTGGTCGGTCATTGGTGAGTCAAGGCCAGCATAAGACGAGTGTGGTGGTGAGGCCGTGCTGGGATTTGGACTATGCTGCGGACTGACGCTCGAGTGCGGCATGGTCGAATGATCGGCTGGCAATTCCGAAGTCATCGGCCGCTCGTTGGCCGGAAGTTCTGATTTGAACACGGCATACTCGTTAACCTGATGATCATTGGGCCAAGATTTTGCAGGTGGCTGCTGCGGTTGGTACTGATATGGTTGATAGTTTTGATATGGATCAGGTGGGCCGGTTTCGTATTTCTCTGGCGGCAGATTGATTGGGACATTCGGTTGCTGCTGTTGTTGTTGCTGTTGTTGCTGTTGTTGCTGTTGCTGCTGCTTCTTCTTACGCCTCCGAACCAGTAGGAATATTAAGGCACTTGCGAGTGCCAGCAGAGCTGCTCCTGCAATGCCGACTCCTATACCTACCTTTGCTCCTGTCGACAGGCCACCATCACCAGAGGCTGGTGCTGGGGTGGGGCTTGTGGTTGTAGTCTGAGGTGCGGCACCAGAGGCCGACGGCGGTCTCGTCTGAATAGACGTGATCGTCGTCTTCGTTCCTGAGACCTCGGCTGTTGTCGTCACGGGCGCATATGCCAAGGTCGGTGCGAAGCTATTGGTCCATGCGATCGAGGAACCAGTGCTGTTTGGTAAGCTGGCAAAGGCTGGCAAAGCAGTGCCGCCTTCAAATATGTATGAAGTGCAATATGGATCGCAGCTCTGATGTGGAAGCTTCACGAGTTCTGTCGAGTTCTCCGGGGCTTTGCAACCGCCCCACTGCGTATCATTCTTTCCCGTGCCCTTGTCGCACTCTATAAGTCCGACCCATTCCTGATCCTCGAACTCGGGAGACTTCCAGGGGCAGGCTTTATCGTTGAAGCCAAGATCAGTACATCCTGCTAAGTAGGTGTTGCCAGCTTTATCTAGCTGTCAGTGGAACTAGCACTATATGTATGTTGCGGGTGGAGACTGACTCGATAGATCCCAGCACGCATTTGCATCGTCGAAGCTCAAGCAGAAATCGCCTGCAAGGCAACATGGCCAGTGTCCGAGTGCAACATTGCCACAAGGGATGAAATCACCCGTCGCTGTTGTGTTCACACTCGAATAGCAGGTGCCATTCGACAGGTCTGGATTCGCGCTGGCATTCATGATCCTGGTGTTCTTCTACATATGATATTTAGAAGAAGGATTGTTTCCTATGAGGAACACTCTTTGGAGGAGAGGAAACCCCAGGGTAAGAGCAGCATTTCATGTCTGGTAGATGCCGGGCTGCATCTAGAAGGGCCTCCAGTCCGGATGCGATGCATGCCGCCCACCATCTTAGGAGAATAATGTGTACACAGCATACAGCCATTTCGGGCATCCCACCACCTGAGTGCTCGAGTCAGACCAGTTGAATTCCGCTACTCAGCCCGGCGATGCGTTAAAAGTCAGCATCGTGACCTCCGATAGGCTGCGTTATTGGGGTCGCCGAACGTCTCCTCAATCTCACTCAGCATGCATATCAGCTCGCTCAAAGTATCAATCCAGCCATGTTGGATCCGACGCCTTGCATCAACCTTAATCGTATTGGCCGTAGGGCAACACTGCGCTAAGAACGGCAGAGAAAATTTGCAATGCTCGACTGCTGACTGCGGACATGCTTGCGGCGACGCAGTCAGTCGCTTAGGATGGAGTTTGAGCTCGACGCTAGCATCTCTAGAGTAAGCTGACGCCCTGGTCAAGATGAGCTATGAGCTCGGCCAAGCATGCATAAGATACGATAGGATATCTAATCAATTGTGCTTAAGGTGGTAGCATTCTGATAGTCAGTCAAGATAAGCAGAGGGCCAAGCCCATGCGTTTTGTGACAGTGGCTGCAAAGCTTGTTGTCGACCTTGATTGGGCAAATACTGAAGCTGCGCACGTACTGTGGTGCAATGCAATTGGGTCGTCGGCAAGATTGTAGTCCTTCGATTCTTGAGGCTTGGATCAATTGACTCGTAGGGTGAGCCTCGGGGAGTGGGTTAAAAGGTAGTCAGTCACCTGGAGGTCTCGTCGCCAAAGCTCCTAGTCTGACAAGTTGTTCTGCTCCATACTTGGAGCTCACCTTATTGTACGGCGTTTGAGTTGGTAATTGATGGTCGCCCATCCTCCAGTAAGGTTCAGGCCTTATCCACACACTACTGTAACTAATGGAAGATGGGGCTGATGGGGCTCATTGACACTAGAAGGTCTGGACGTCTTTTCGTTCGTACCTCGTGCAGTAAGGGACAATGGCGATAGGTATATCTCAGTAGCCACGTCGGGGAAGCATTCTTTGAATAGAGTTTTACGCTGTGCAGCTCAATGTCCTTTTGGGAGAGCTTCTGCATTGAGGCGGCGTTTCGTTTAACAACATTGAAGGGACGACAATTGCGGGGGATGTATGATTAGTTAGTGGAAAGGTTAGTTTGCCCCCGCCTCCCTCCGGCAAGAGTGTCAGCCCTGGGGCTCACCTACCAATTACACTTCAACCCCAACTGACGTCCATGGCCTGCACGGTCCTTCCAACAGCTGCACCTTCTTCCCTGCAGTGTAGGTACCCAGAGGTGTCACTTGTCATGGTAAACCGGCCTGTTGCACCGCATGAAACCTAATGTACTTGAGCAACACTCTTCATACCCAGAGCGATTTGCTTTGAAGACCAGAGGGCACCTAACCGCAGCGTGAAAGGCCGGACTGCAATGCATCTGACGATCCATTCAGAACCCTGCGTATAAGGCATGCCAATCAACCAGAAGAGCGACGGTTCTGGGTTGGTAAGAGTTATAATAGTAGGTGCATGCAACCGCTAAGAAAAATAGCAAAGCATCGATGTCATACTAAGACGATAGCTGTAAACGAAGTCTATTATATCTCAGATATAGCTATAGAGTGTTCTCACCTGAGCCCGGTCTAATATAACGACAATGAAAGCAAGGAAAACACGGCAGAAAAACAAAATCATAAACCACCATAAATCTTGAATAACTTCAGACTTAATGTAGAGCAAAGCTAGACTACTTTGAGTTCGGAGGCAAATACATTCAAGCGACCGATGTTCTCTTCATTATGATTGATGTTATGGAGACTATACTTTTCAATAGACTGTCATGGCCAGGTCTCGTTCGAGCTTCTAAGCCCCATAGCCTGACATAACTCTAAGTGTACCCCCGACATGCTCAAAGACATCCAAGAGAGAAGTTCTCAAGATGCGAGAATTCCAAAACGTCGTCTGGTAACTGAACGATATCATGATAATATAAGCTCCGAAAGCTTCTTGGTACGACCGTAGAAGGACAACTATTGAATGACGCTATGTTAATGGCTGCGAGCCGTGATCCGTTGCCCATCCGGCCGTTCATGAGTTGAAGGAGATATTGAACAACTTCTGCAGTCAGACTTCCATGCATTCACGCCCCCAGATCAAGAATTGTCTAATGGGATCTATGCGGCAATAAAAGGGTATATATGCGATGCTTTCCTTATAGCGTACTAACGCGGATTTCGCAATTCGCCCAGATCCACACATGCGACCCCGTCGAGGCCATCCCCGCTCTCCTCATCTCTTTGATGCTTGCTTTTTGGCGGGTGTATATGCATCTAACTAGTTCCCCTCTATTGAAGCCCAGATCTGGCAAGCTGACGGTACCGTTAGCAGATAGTTCTATCATGTGGTGTCGTTGAACTCGGTGAGGGCGATATCGTCAAGTACTGACCTTCACCATGGAGTCGCACATGGCCCGATTCCGTGTCAAACTGGGGCCGAATGACTCCACAGCGGACACAGCTCCGGCCGAGGGACAATTGCCCACATGTGAACGATGTCGGCGACATAAGAAAAAAAGTTCTCGGACACTTCCAGAGTGCATGTGCTGTGCTGTTGCAGGCGCTCATTCCTCGCTGGGAAATACCCTAAGGAGCACGGAAGATGCTATTCCAGCACGCCTCGCCTAGATAGAGGAGTTCGTCTGCCAGAGATACTTTCGGGGAGATCGCGACGCATTTGGCGAGGTCAAGGCAGGAACGAATCTATCAGAAGTTGTCGATAACCAAATTCCCTTAATTCCAAGTATCACGACCTGTGATAGTCGTTCAATTGGGCTGAACGTGACAGATGAGAGGAATAGCATTTCTCCAAGAAAGCGTGCCCGTTTGGACTATGAGCCCAAAGACAGTGGTCCCTCGAACAAATGTCCTCGTCGAGAAGACCTTACATCATCACTGAATCTAACACATGATGTCTCTGCAAGATAGACCCAGGAACCTGACCATAGAGCCAAGAGCCGTCCCTACGTGGATGCATACCTCCGAGATGTCAGTCGCACTTATCCCTTCATTGACCGCGATCGTGTCTTCTCAACTTTGGAGATTAGGGGCGATGTCATTTTCAGTGAACCAGACCGGAACATGGATTCAATAGTGTTACATATAGTCGTGGTACTCGGTTATTTGACGCTTCTACGCGCAGGCTACGTTTTACCCAGCGAAACCATCAAATTTGAAGTTAATTACAAAGATATACTCTCCGAATGTTTGGCTTCGGAGATTATAGTATCTACACAGGTGCTTTTGCTGCTTGTGTTGTACTTACTCTGCGACGCTCGAGGCTTTTCGCCTTGTTCCCTCTTGAGCGTTGTTACGCGCCAGGCAATTCGCCTAAGACTCTGTGATCGACGGATCTCCGATCTGAAGTGCCCGCCTGCCGAGGCTGAGCAAAACCACCGCTTATTCTAGAGTATATACGTCTTGACCGAATGTTGACCACATCCACAGGGCTACGGGTAGCTATGAACTGCGCAGAACTTGATGTCCCATTACCACGGCTTACCGTTGAGGAATTTGCCTCCGGCGATCGAATGAAGCATACGTCCATGTTGCAAGTTGTACGCCACATCATCAAGACTCGTCAGCTAGAAGATAAAGTGTACCACAAGGTACACTCTCGGACAGTTGACCAAGCTAGGAAATAGCCACGGGAGGGTCATCGAGCGATCGTGATGAGGATCAGCCCAGAAATTGAGGACTGGTACAGCAGTGCCTGTCTTCTAAAATCAGCCGAGAAGACGGACGGTGTCACAATCCACATCACAATCCCGTGGCTGGCTGCCCTATACTTCAACCCCTTGTGCTACTATACTATCCGTCGCGCTCCAGCTTGTCAACCGCTTACATATCGAAAGCTGGGCTCGTCTCCATTGCATCAAATCATACCCAAGCAAATACACTGAGGTTCGAGCAGCGCCAACTGCCGCTCAACTACGCGACGCTATGTCGGCTGTTCATTATATTGATGGTATTTATCCACTCTTCCATGTTACAGAAGTGAGTGCCATGAGACGCTCTTCAATGCGCGGGAGGCGATACTTGACTGTGCCAATATCATGGAGGCCTATCCGATAGAATGGACACAGGCACACCGTGCGGCAGCTAATGCGCGCCAATTAGCTAGTCTTGTGGTGTCGCTCGCGGCCTCCGGACCTGAGGCCGATCGGGCTTGGCCCCGCGCTATCGTTTTAAGCTCAGTAGAACTTACACAGTCATTACTGGGAAAAGGAAGCATCTACCAGCTTCATGAAGGCTGGTATGTGTCGGAACCGGACGACCATAGTGAAATGGCAGGGGAAAGCGAATCTGGTCTGCATACTCAGGGGCAAACTGCCTTTTGTGTTCCCACAGATGTATACTCATGCGGCGGATGCCGCCATTGCCAGCCTCCAGGACAATGGTATACTTGTCGCATAGACTTCTACATTTCCTGGCGTTTCGCTGGTCGATTGATGGTTTCATAATATCGTCTGATCACTGAATGGGTTACGCTATGTACATGTACTGTCGAAGCTTCCTGTAGTCCATCCAAAATGGATCTGATTCAGCAAATTCTCCGTTCAACGCCCTGGATGTCTTCACAATGCCGCACGTTATAAGTTCCGCAATAATTGGCAGTATACATCATTGAAGGTGCGCATGTTTACTATTTCCCGCCTCCTCTTCAGCGGGTAAGACGGGCTTCCACTTCACGGCGCAAAACCAGGCCGCTCCAATGGAGACGATCTCCAAAGCAAACAACGCAGCAGCCATTTCGTAGCCAATGCTGAAATGAGGAGCATCGCCGCTGGGGTAAACAAACAGGATCACCCACGCATTCATAACGAACGCGCAGGTCTCTACCACGCCGATAACGACTAAACGATGTTCAGTTGAAAAAGACAGGATTCATTGACGTAGCTCAGGATTAGGGCCGATGCACCGGTTTCACCATATGTCAAGAACCATCCAGCCATCATCGCGGCTGGATTCTCTTCTGGATAGACACTGATAATAATGCACCCAATCAGAGAGATGCTGGAAGTAACCTATATGACGTGGGCACGCATCTGAATGGGATCGCTGAACCAGGCATAGAGCAATGTCAGCACCGCTTGGAAGGCGAATGCCGCAGTAGGGATGAGGTTAGACTCCTCGATACTGTAATCAACGTCTTTGGGGTAAATGGTAAAATAGTTGTAGATACGGATGCCGAGGACCTGAGCTGTAAATACCGTGCTGAAGAGATACACTGGCCACATACTGAACACTTCGCGGAAGGTCTTCCAGGTGAGGTGCCCGGGAGGTTCTCGGCCGACTCTATACATACGGGCTACCGTCATTGCCTTGTGTTCGGACGTCACCCAACCTGGCCTTGGTGTTGGTCGGGCTATCGGGGACCGCGAAAAACCCATATATGGAAATCAGGATGCCGAGGATACCGTCGAAGATGAACAATCATCGCCAGGCTGCGAAGCCGTTCCGGCCATCCATTCCAGCATACAACGCAGCCTGAAGATAACCGGAAAACATCTGGGCTATCATAGCGCTTGAAATGAAGATGGAGGCCCTTTTGCCCAGTTCTTGGGGGGTATACCAATTTCCCAGCAGGGTTAGAATACCGGGATATGCGGAAGCTTCTAGCATACCAATAAAGAACCTGAGAACATACAGGGTCTCTAAATTCGTCGCACCCGCCATTCCCATGACGAGAGTACTCCAAATGATTCCGAGTGTAGCCAATCAGATGGACGGTCGGGCTTTCGTCATTGTTACCTGAGAAGGTGAATTTCCAAGGTAGTATCACAAGTGGTCGTCCTTGCTTTCGGCCTATGGCATCTCACAGTCACATCTACAGCACGATGCATCGAAACCTTATGCTGGTAGTTTCACTTTAGATGAACTTCCCCGCATCCGCGAGCGAATGGACAAACTAAAGGGCCTTGTCCGAGACGAGCTTGTGGCTCGGGGCGCTCGTGAAAAATCTATCTCATTTGACGAGTCCTTGAGCATCAGATATTTCGGCCCCGACACAAACCTTACCATATCACGACCGCACGACGAAGATTATGGCGCTGCCTTCTCTATCGAACATAAACGCGAGTTTGCTTTCAATCTCGAGCGGTGAATGGTCATCGACTCTGTGCATGTCCGTGGGACGGGAAGCGCTGGTGTCGTTGATGCGAATACCCCCCTACTCAGGAGCTTGAACATATCAAGTCACACCTGCAACCTGCGGATACAACAAAGTCGCAAGGGATGTTCATGGACGGTACTTGGAGCGATGCCAATACCTACTACTTGTCCGACGTGGCCAAGGGCGTTGTTATTGATGGTCCAGCCACGATTCTTGATGAAACTCAGACTCTCCTTGTCGAACCCCGTTTCCGAGCCTACATTCCCAGTAACCATGTTGTCATGGAGAAGGTCGATCACTCATCGGTGAAGAACGAGAATGTTGAAGAAGACTGTAATCCCATTCAACTTTCCGTATTCGCCCACCGGTTCATGTCAATTGCGGAACAGATGCGCAACACACTTCAGCGGACATCTATCTCCACGAGTATCAGGGGAAGGCTCGACTTCTCATGCGCACTCTTTTCACCTGATGGACAGTTGGCGGCAAACGCCCCTCATATCCCTATGGTAAGCCAAGTAATTCTGTACAGATCTGTACATCTATCTTGATTGATTCTAATCTCTGATACAGTAGGTTTGACTTGGTGTTATTGCGTGTTATGCGGTGGATAGATATTTGGTTTTCAGGTCTGGTTTAGTTGGCTCGTTCACTAACACTTTTGACAGCCATCTTGGAAGCATGCAAATGGCAATCCAGTTTCAACATAGGTACTGGAACGGCAAACTACACCCTGGCGATGTGCTCATGACAAACCACCCCGAGTGGGGTGGTACACACCTGCCAGATATCACTGTGGTAACCCCAGTATTCGTCGATGGTGAAATCGCTTTCTATACCGCAAGCCGCGGTCATCACACCGACATAGGTCAGTGTTATCCACTTTGTTCAGCGGGAATAATTGAACCAGGATAAAGTCTGACTATGTGCATTCATGTGGCAAGGGCATTACTTCCATGATGCCAGACTCGGTTGAACTTTGGGAGGAGGCGTTCAATGTGCCGACCATGAGAATCGTGAGCGGTGGCAAATTCCTGGAAGACGAAGTTCGAGTCGAATTCAATCGTGCAGGCAGTTTTCCACGCTGCAGCCCAACGCGCCGCATCCAGGATAACATCTCGGATCTTAAAGCCCAGACGTCAGCTGACCAGCGTGGAACCACCCTTATCGAGAAGCTCTGCGAAGAGTTCTCCCTTCCAGTCGTGCACAAGTACATGAGAGGTATTCAATCAAACGCAGAAGTGGCAGTCCGTGAATTCTTGAAAGGGGTCGCGAAGGAGCATCCTAACGGTTTGGAGGCCGAAGATTACTATGATAACGGTATCAAGATCAAGCTCAAGATCACCGTTGATGCCGAACCAGGTTCTGCTGTCTACGATTTCGCTGGCACCGGGCCACAGGGCTGGGGAAATATCAACTGCCCCATTGAGATTACGCATTCTGCTGTCATTTACACCATGCGCTGTCTATTGGTTTAGATATTCCTCTGAATGAAAGGTGTTTGATCCCGATCGAGATCCGCGCCTCCAAAGGCTCGGTTCTCAACCCTCATGCCTCGGTGGCGCTCTGCGGTAGCACTCTCGCCAGCCAGCGCGTGATTGACACCATACTAAAGGCGTACAATGCAGTCGCAGCTTTCCAAGGCTGCGCCAGTAGCTTCGGATGGGGCATGGGCGGCAGGAATCCCAAAATTGGCGAGATCGAACCGGGTTGGAACTACGGCGAGTCAATCGGCGGAGGTACAGGCGCTGGGCTGGGGTGGCATGGCGGACATGCGATCCATGCACACTCGAGGAATACCCGCATGACTGATGCCGAGGTCATCAAAACGAGAACCCAAGTCATTATCCGCAGATACGAAATCGCACACGGTACCGGTGGTCGCGGTAAGTGGAATGGGAGGTAACGGCATCACTCGGGAGATTGAAGACCGTATTTCACTTGAATCGAGCATACTGAGCGAGAGACGAGTGTGCCCGCCATATGGATTAGAAGATGGCAATCCAGGAAGTATCGGAAGGAACTTCGTTTTTCGGGAGAACGGACAGGGGAGGATACGACAAGATAAACCTTGGGAGCCAGGCGGTTGTAAACTTGCGCGCTGGCGAAAGAGTGCAAATTAACGCCCCTGGTGGAGGTGGGTGGGGTTCTCCTGATGACTAAATGTCTAAAGAAATCCGATTGTTCCATCATGATATCAACGCTATTCTAGTGTTCTGAATATCTTAATAAATAGCTATAAAATGTATTATTTGGCTCCATACTGAGAACCGTTATGCAGAGGGCAGGTTGTTACTATTGAGGTCTCATTGTCTTAGGTACGCCTTTTTTACTAGGAGATTTGAAGATATTTCTACTTTCGCCTTAGTGTCCCATGTAACAGGCAGACAGAGACTCAGAGCATAGTACCGTCCTTGTATGCATTCGAGCCAATTTTTCCGTAAGAGGAAATCACCTAGAAGTAGCCTAGGAGCAGTGATGAACAAGTTGCAATCCTTGATGAAGCTTCTGAGCCCCTCATATCGCTCAAGCGCACACTAAATACGATGTCAGGCTACAAAACTACCAGAAATAAAATCAGTTGAGTTTATCCACACGTTCACATGTCAGTATAATACAAGCTACCGTTCAAGTTATTGTTTGCCGACTAATATATGCCTCACTCGGTCCCTATTCTTATACGATCAGCTCAGGTTTTAAATTCATCGTTCGTCTTGTTTCCCAAACTCTAGTATGACAGAGTATTTATCTCGACGTGGTAGGCCCAAATAGCCGAATGTCTTTTCGTATGCGACTTCTTACCAAAGAGAATGAAGATGTCGTACAAAGACTCTTAGCAATCCTCCCACTTGATGGTTTTCTCCTGCATGTTGTTGTCGCGGAGCAGACCTTTTACATGCCGGCGCCGACCTTCCCCCTTGAGGTCGAACAACATAGCCATGCGGAGCCATGCGGAAGAAAGGAACAGTTTACTCCAACGTCACGGGCCAATCCATTTGTTTCTGCTACAGCGCCGTTACGGAGAGTAATTCGGTCAATTAATTCGTCCGGATTTAGGAAGACGACTTTTCGAAGCTTGTCGAACTGGGCAGGACGGTTTTCAGCCACAGGCCGTTGATCAGTGTGTGCCCAAGATTAGCAAACCTAGTATCCACAGGTCATTTAAGGCCGGGGCTGTTCACAAGTTATTGAGTCACTGTAAATTGCCCCACCGGTAGTTCATTTGATAGCAGCTGGCGGTCGGCAAAGTTGCTCTTTGGCCAGCGAGCCGCGATGCTTCGTCAACCCGAGGAACCTGAGGAGACCAGGAAGATTAGGCTCGGTGTAACGCGAGCTCGCGCCGGTGATAACGTAAGCGTTTTCCAGAACATTATATTCCTCCAGGGCGTTTTGTCAACATTAGGACCGCATATCTTTATGCGACTGTTGACGATTAGTTAAGTGGTCTGGATTTTTCCACTGAGTGAGAATTGGGTCGAAATTTGACGGCAGTATTCTAGGGAGCAGCGCTGGCGTGTCGCATTGCGGCGGAAGCGGAACTAGTACCGTCAGACATGCGCCGCTAAATTGTCCGGCAGTGGCACTAAGTTGAGCATAGACTTCATGTTGACGAGACCGTCCCGCGACGAGAGGCGCGACAGCCGTCTGCCGTTTCTACAACCACCGTAACGGTAACTTGAAAGCTCAACAGCCCTTGTGAATAGCCTATCTTATAAAATGGCGACTAGAGCAACACTAGCATTCTCGGCTTGGCGTGCGCCACGAGCCTGAAACCCAGCTTCGCGCTAGAGGCGCATCGGAATCTGCTCTGCCGTCTTTGTCGCAAACGTCGCTTCCTCTCACCATCCCACAAATGGCACCCGAGGCATGACAGTGGTTGTTCTCGCACAGCTTAACTCACGCGCGCCTGTGGTCACCCCCGGGGCAAGACCCCCCAAAATGACGACGGGATGTCGCCGTTCGAGCACACAGACCTCACGCCCCTCTCTCTCCTCGCCGACTACCTGGACGCGGAACCACGCCCTTCGTTCGTATCGCATCTCTCCGACTCCAAAGCCGACCTCCTTTTAGACTATGCCAACCTCGCATTACGAAGTCACGCCTTCACGTACAACCGTGTAAAGAATGGTCACGGCCAGAGGAACTCAGCACCTCCCGAACTAGTCAGCCAGCTCGCCGGGGATGAAAATCAGAGGATCGCACCCCAGGTCGGGTGGACCGTCTCATTCAATGGGGATTCGATGGTCTCCAACAATCGTGGGAGGCCGCTGGGTCGTCATGACGACAACAGATGAAGTCAGCCTCTTGGATGAACTGAAGTCGCCGGAACCTGCGAATGGCCAATCAGACACAATCGAGCATACAAACCATAATTCCCCGCCCGGCGATGTCTCATTGGGTGCTGTTTATCCTCAGGGCTACCTCGGCGATCTGGAGCACTTGGAATGGTTGCGCCAATTCGATTGGACGTCATCCTCATGTGGTCCCATCGAAACATGGCCCGATGAACTTCGGCAAGCGTGTGTGAGATGGCACTCGCTATGCCTGACCCTGTCTGTATTATGTGGGGTAGCGACCTGACACTGATCTACAACAAGCCCCGGTCAGCCATTGCGGGAGAACGACACCCGAGGGCCTTGGGGCGACCATATGTCGAGAATTGACGAGAGGTTCACTCCGTCTATGTCAAACTCTTTGGCACGATGAAGCATACCGGCCAGTCAGCTAAGCAAGAGACCGTTTCACGAATACTAACTCGCAATGGATACCCAGAACAGATATACGCCAACTTGACCTTCGCGCCACTTCTTGCCAAGAATAGATCAGTGGTGGGTATATGGGTAGCTACTCATGAGACTACTCGTCAGGTCCTTTCGGAGAAGAGGATTAGGATCTTAACGGATCTGGGCAATGACTTGGCGCATTTGACGGCACTCCCGGATTTGTGGACTTCGCTAGTGAACATGCTTGAGCGCTGCAAAAACGACTTTGAGTTCGCAGCCGTGTATGGGACGGACTCCCTCTTAGACAAGTCTACGAAGATCGCTCTACACGCGGTCATGGGCATGAGCGAGAGCGGTGATCGCCATCCCGACCTGGACGCAGCAATACGCACAGCCCTCACCACCGGCGCAGCCACCTGGCTCTCAACAGCCAGTAACAATTTGTCCGAAGGCCTAGCCGAATACTTCCGGACACACGGCGTCCAAGGTGCTTGCCGCGAATATATTCTTCAACCTGTGCGATGTAACATCGACGACGACATAGTGGCTGTGATCCTTGTGGGCATATACCCTTTTAGGGAATATGACCACGATCTTCAGTCATTCATGCAGCTGTTGACGAGACAGGTCGAAAGCTCCACTACTGTCATCCGAAATCTGGAGAAGGAAAAGGCTCGTCTTGAACATGAATTTATTACCAAAATGGATAAAATGTTTTGGAATTCCGCAGAGAAGGCGCCAATAGGGATATACACATACGACCAGGAGGGCAGTATGACCTATTGCAACAAGGCTTTCGAAGATCTTGTCGGGGCGCCAAGGGCGGCCTTGAGTCGGCCAATGGGTTGGACGGGTGTAGTGCACCCAGATTCCCTCGAACATATCAATTCCATCTGGGAAAAGCTTGTAGAGAAGCAAGAGTACCCAGCAACCTTCGACGTCCAATTCACGAAAGCATGGGCGCCTCGTGGTAAAGACCAGTTCTTAGACCGAACTTGGTGCCTGGCCAATTCCTATCCAGAGATCACAGATCAAGGGGAAGTGAAAGGCGTCATTGGGTGTGCAATGGACGTCTCGTCTCTCAAGTGGGCCGAGAGCATTCAGTCCGAAAGATTATCTGAAGCCCTAGAGTTGAAGCGGCAGCAAGGGACTTTCTTTGATGTCATGTCGCATGAACTGAGTAGGTCCCACTTACCCAAGTAGTGTTGATCGCTCTGTTGCTGACAACGCTGCAGGAAATCCACTAGGTGCGATTATTCATAGTGCCTATGAACTCTTGGACCAGCTGACCGAATTCAACGCTGCTCCTTGACCCAAGGATGACGAGCTGCTGAAGAATCTTCTAGAAATGGCGACGACAATTGTTTACTGCGGCAATCATCAGAAACGCATTCTTGATGATGTACTTACACTGTCAAAACTAGACTCGAAGCTGATACAGATATTTCCCATCAGTACCAATCCTGCAAAACTGCTGAAAGAGGTGGTTGCAATCTTCTCCGCAGAACTCCGCAATTCCGGAATCGGCCTGGAGATCAAGCTGGGAGCAGGTTATCGAATGCTAGACATCGACGCCGTTATGATTGACCCCCACCGTGTCACTCAGGTGATTGTCAACCTTCTCTCCAACGCGATCAAGTTCATAAAGGATGAGCCCCAGCGAAATATTTCTTTGAGTGTGGACGCGTTCATGACCGACCAGGAACAGGATCCGCGGGTGCGGTACGTTTCGTCAGGGACATATCATCGTGATCCTACCAGCGATGTCGAATGGGGAGTGGGCACGCCCTTTTACCTCAGTTTTTCCGTTCAAGACACAGGCCTGGGCATGACTGAGGAGGAATCAAATCGACTTTTCAAACAGTTCTCACAAGCATCCCCTCGCACTCATGCTCAGTATGGCGGTTCTGGACTTGGACTTTTCATCTCGCGAGAGCTCACAGAGTTGCATGGCGGACGAATCGGGCTTTGGTCCGAACGCGGTGCTGGGAGCCTGTTCAGCTTCTACGTCAAAGCTCGACTCGATATCACCCGTCAGACGATTGGGTCACCCATCATCAAGGCAGCGTCATATCCTCGCATTCAAGAACTAAATCTTTCGACCCCGACGCTTGAAGATCCTACAAAGGGGTCGCTCATTTCTTCCCAAGAGCTTCCTAACACACGGGAGCCATCAGCTTCCTCGGCTACAGGGGCATCAATCAAAAGAGTGCTCCTCGTCGAGGATAACATCATCAATCAGCGACTACTGAAGAAGCTACTTATCAAGCATAATTATGATGTCACTGTTGCAAACAACGGACAAGAAGCACTAGAAATGGTTCAAGGGTCCAAGTGGCATACTACACTCCAAAGCGCTGACCGCCCGCAGCTTGACATTGTCTTGAGCGATATTGAAATGCCTATCATGGATGGCAAGGCGTGCATCCGCCGAATCCGTCAACTCCAACGGGAAGGCATGTTACAGCAAGACATTCCGGTACTTGCAGTAACTGGCAATGCACAAAGGGAGAAGGTTCAAGAATTTCAAGACTGCGGCTTCGATGCTGTCATCACCAAGCCGTACGATATTCCAAAACTCCTTCGTATAATACACGAATACTCGACGAAATATGATAGCCTCAGTTGAGCGTAAACTAGGATGATAACAACAATTTTGATAAGAAGGCAAGTATAGCATGACACAGGCAATAGTTTGTTCCAATACAGGGCCCTTATAGTTCCGATTTCTGAAGAAATAAAGACAATCTAGATTTCTCACTCAATCTACCTGGGTTCTGCATTCCTTCGAGGTTCTTGTACAGCGCTCAAAACACTATTTACAACGATGCTTTGGATCAAGGCATAGGTTCGGATCTTCCCATTCTTTAAGCGTGCTTACATGTAGTGAATGGGGAAGCTTGAGCTCATATTCTAGGAACAGAAACGTCTAACCAGGAAGTGATGACTCCTAGAATAGGCCATTCGAGGCATGGAACAAGCCTGGAAGTTACTTACTGGCGGGGTGAGTGCGACCATATATCAGAAGCTATTAAATGGGATGCAGTGTTTGAAAGCTCCATTTGACCTAACTGGCGATAATAAGATTGCGTCCCACCGTGTTGAATGGTCCCTGGGAGTGCTCTGGGCAGTGGAAGATTGAACAGCGCATCGTAATTATATAAATTATAGTGATATATATATTCTTTTTTAACTTAAATCAAATTGACCATATTCGGGACTAACTGAAATCTCAAGTGATCTGCGGCGAATCTGGAACCTGAAATTTGGATAAGAGTATGACTTTACAAGCCAAATCATGGTCCAGTCGCGGGTTGCGTTCCGAGTAACTACATAGTCGCAAGTCATTGCAAGCCAAGCTCGAAGCCCAAAGGGGCTTCAGGCCAGACATTGCTTTTTGAATTATATTATTTTAATGTTAATTAAGTGAAGGATCTAATGGAGTAGGAGAGAACGGAAGGCCAAAACCATGAAAGGGGAAAAGGAGAGATACCAAGGTAGAACAAAAGGGATAATAAACTCGAGGCTGAGAGAGCGACTCCTTGTTAACTAATATACGTTAACAGCAACTTGAGCGCCCGCCTTGTTGCCTGAATCCACGCTATACACAGCTATCAGCCCCATCAGAATCAAAGGATGGGTTACTAGAGACAGCGTTCAAGTCTAAGATGCTAATATATCGATCTAATAAGAACGAAGAGAGAAATTTACTACCCGCGATTTGCCACCTACATAAACCCTTTCCATAATACGGTCGCGGCTTCTTCTGTGCACGGGCCCACCCATACCGCGGTCCCTCTTTGCGTAAGCGCGCAAATGCGCACAATGCCTCCTGCGAGCCTTGCGAACGTAAAAGTTATGATCCTATAATAACTCCAATCTCCAGGCCATGGATAGCAATTCAGTTTCTAGGACTGTCCTGTGCCTCTCCTTTCTTTGAATATCGTAAGCCATGTCTTCACTGGGCAATGACCGGAGTGGACCAGATGGCGATGCCCACGCAATGGCGGCCGTCAAGCCCGACGCCTTGCCACATCACAAGTACGCAGCTAACGACCCGGCAAGCAGCGGCATAGACTACTCGCAGCATATGCTCGCGGGCCCCGCATGGCAAGCTGAATCATACCAGGCAAATGCGGCAACTCATGGGGTGGTTCCTCTGCCAGATCGGCAGCCGTCCGTCACGCAGAGTTCGTATATGGGCATGGATGCGCAGAGTTTATATATGGATGCGACTGGTCAAGTAGCTCCGCCGGGAGTGAAACCTCGAGTGCAAGCGACTCTGTGGGAAGACGAAGGCAGTCTGTGTTTTCATGTCGAGGCCAAAGGTATCTCAGTGGCAAGAAGGGAGGACAACCACATGATAAATGGCACCAAACTACTCAATGTCGCGGGTATGACCCGAGGTAGACGAGACGGCATATTGAAGTCCGAAAAGGTCAGGCATGTTGTCAAAATCGGCCCGACGTTCCTCAAAGGTGTTTGGGTTCCGTTTGAGAGAGCTCTGGATTTTGCCAACAAGGAGAAGATCACAGAAATGCTCTACCCTTTGTTTGTGCATAATATCGGTGCTCTTTTATACCATCCGACAAATCAATCGAGAACAGATCAGGCGGTGTCCTCAATTGAGCAACGCAATGCAAAGCTTGGCCAAAAAGATCTTGGTCAGACCGGCGTCTTGCCTTCGGTACTACAAAGATTTCCAGGACCTCAACCAGGCGGTGTATCCCATAACTCGTCCGGCCGGCCGGTACTTGATCGCAGCCACACATTCCCAACACCGCCGACCAGGGCCTCAAGTATAATGGGGAGCCAGACATCGACTAATAACCAGTGGAATCCAACGGGCATCGATACTTGTCTTCCCAATCATAATGGAAATCCAAGGCCAGCGACACCAGCAAATTCTCCTCCCAGAAGTCCATCCCTTATCATGCAGTCTCAAACACAACCTTTTGTGGCAGAAGAGGCTGATGGCAGGGCACTAGAGATTGAGAAGAAGCCAGACTTGGCGCCGTTCCTACATGAAGCTCTAAATCGCAATCTTCTACCTGTGCAAGGATTTCCTACGTTCAAATCAGAACTGCAAGCACCAATTAGCAGCAATAGCAAATCAAGCGCACCTGGCCTGGACCGAGAATCAAGGAATCATACGGCCGTTTACGGAAATTCTAAGTTGTTAAATTTGGTCGGTAAACAGACTGTAAAGTCTGAGACTTCCTTGGCACGCTTCAAAGTAGAGAACAGCAGGTCACTCCCAGAAGAGACTGGCTACAAGAGGGTTGGATCCAGGTGCCAAATCCAATCCGATAATGTCGACTCAGATCAGCGCAAGCACAACTCCCATGAGCAAGGCGTTAATGATACAGAATTCAAGGAGGAGTCGTGCATATCAAGTGCCGTTCTGTCTCCAAGCCTGGTTTCACCTCAAAGCGATAGCGAGAGTGATTCCTCAGATGGCGAACCCAGGCTTTTTACAAGACAAGAGCAGAAGCGTTTCCTTCTCGAACGTTTGATGGACTACTTTTTTGAGCTGTTTTCTTCATGCGGCTCTCTAGGTCTTGTTACCACCATTGCTTCAGGTGGGGCCGATGGCACCGGGAGAAACGTGAGTTTTAACAGCTCGTCTAATACACCAGGAATACAAGACAGCAGCGTCCCAAACAATACTAGTGGATCTGGTGGAAAGCGGCCTTATGATGATGATGAAGAAGATGGCGGAGATGAGAAACGCCCTGCTAAACGTGTACGGGTGACGGGTGGTAAAACCACGATGCATAGAAGACTGGCATGTCCATATTTCAAGAAAGATCCAGAGTGTTTCCAATTTGGTAGGTCTTGCTCAGGCCCCGGTTGGGATACCGTCCACCGAATCAAGTAAGTCAAGAAATTTATTATCTATACAAAGTATGGACAGCGCAGTGCCCATACTCGGTCTACATCAAGACCTATGTCTAACTCCCATTGCCAATACAGAGAACATCTTGACCGAAACCATGCCCTTCCACCTTGTTGCATTCGCTGTAACTCGATTTTCAAGTCAGAACGAGAGCGAGATGCGCATATGAGGTCACCAGAGCAGTGCGAGGTCAACGAGCCGCCTCCTCGTACACATGGCTTTAACGCATCTCAAAAGGCCCAGTTGAAAGGCCGACCCAAAGGTTACAAACGAATGAGTGAGCCCCAAAAGTGGCGTCATATCTATATGATTCTATTCCCCGAAACGAAAGATACGGAAATTCCTAGCCCATGTAAGCCTATACTCACTAATATTCACTTTGTCACTGCTAAGGCATTGCAGATTACGAGTTTAAAAGCCTTCGAGATCCTGGGCATCCTATCGACCCAATGGTTGAATATGAAGGCTTTTTGCGGCGTGAAATGCCCGATCGCGTTAGACATCGACTAGAGCTTCGGATCGAAGATGTTCTGAATCCGGTCGAGGAAACTCTCCGGGGTCAGATTGTTGAAATTGTTCGAGATGTTCAGCTGGAGCTGTTTCAATCGTTCAGGTCTTCTCTCGGACAAGTTCCTAGGCATAGTGAACGTGACGAAGAGGCTGTGGCCATGGATATGGACAGTCATACAGAACGATTTCAGCATACGGAAAATGAAGACTTTTACACCTTGGAGCCTATGCACAGACCAAATGGCGAAGCAGGATCAGATCAAGTGTATCCAAGAGAACACAATTGGGAAGAGCAGATACAGGCATATCGACCCGAGACGGTACTTGACACGTCTTTCATGGGGTTCGATGGCGAGCTCTTTGACTTTGGCTCCCTGAACGTACCTGTGACCCAAGACTCCACCTATGGCACATTATCCATGACACAAACAGACGACAACAAAGATGACTTAGGTTGGGATGATGCATTTCCGACTCAACGACAGTTCTGAATAAAATGAATATCTGGTTCAATTCAAAACGATTACCAGAATCGTGCTGCAATATATAGACCCCTTCTACATCAACTTGATTGCTCATGAGCATCAAATCTAATCGAGGAGTACAAAAAGATATAATAGCTAATTGGGTGCATGCTTTAAGGAATAATCTCAGGCCGCCCTTCTCAGTTCCCTTTGTCACGCAGGAGAGACTGCCGAGAAAGAACATCTTCGCTATCTTAGAGTATACGACTCTGCCAGAATCCCCGCCGTAAATCAATAGTTAGGTGTCTCCCTGTTCCGTCGTGACACACTTTACAATCGATTACCGTTTGCAGCCGCTGAACCAAAGGCTGAGCAACACATGCCATCACTGATAGCTGTGGTAAAGCATTCATTGTAGGTTACTTCAAGCACCGTGAGAATCAGTGTCGAGTGATACATTAAATTAGCCCAAACGCCACCCGGCGAGCCTGCTGAATTATTCGAATCGTTATAGAAAACGACTCTGTAGACGAATATCTATGTCACAGAATAGAAGCAGTTAGATGAAATGCACCCAAGAGATGGTGTGCATATGGCGTGATATGATGCAATTGCTGAGGTGGAGCTGGTGGCTTTTGCATCTAAAAGCTGACGACCACATCGGTATCTCAGACCACGGCATTCATTTTGCATGTATGTAGACATTACGTGAATTCCTGCGAGAGGAGTGAGGTTAAGTGCAGTTGTTATGGCTCGTTGTGCTGGTGTATTCGATGATAGGTTTGAATGCATGGCGTTTGGGAAACTTGGAGAAAGCCATAGCCCACTATAATCCTTCGCCCCTTGCTGAGAGGGACCCTTGGAATGATGCAGCATTATGTATGTCCTTTAGACCTGTCCAGCCGCGTAATCATCTATTGGGCTCTGTATGAGCTAATTGATAGAGACTAAAGTGGACCAGTGACCCAGCTGTCGCGTTCCGTGAGACATGTTTGGTTCGAATATTTTTGGAGAAGGCTAGTCTTGGGTATAGGGGCATCTGGCCAACGCCTCTAGGAACTAATGCCGACAGTGGCGAGCCATGGGCTTGGAGAGGCGATATGGGCTGCAGGATATTCGGGATGTGTCGTGTACGAAAGAAGATCACTACTATCGACAGGGACCTACGGGCTGAGCTCGGTGCGATATATTAGCACATATATCTGGCTAAAGCATCAAAAGTCTCCTGACGACACTCGGTCTAGAACGCAGTAAGGCCGTGCTTTGAAATCCAGAGTGGGATACCACAGCTAGAAGACCAGGGACACTGCAGGGAAATGCGAACTAGTCGAGTGACGTGATAGCTAGGAGTGATGGGAACATGGCCCCCCCACGGAGACTGACCTCGCATATGGGTTTTTTAGATATAATGTAGCTTCTCCAATTGTCTAAAACATGTCAGCATTGTAACATCCTGAATGTAAAGTGTGGTTTCGTTTACACTGCGCCGGTACCGAGACGCCATGGGACGTGCCGAAGAAAACACCGGAACAGTTTCCGTTTCCAACAACTCTAGTCTGGACCCCGAATCCGGACTCAACGAATCTCAAGAGCAGCTCGTCAAGCCTGTCAGAACGTGGAAGGGCTATCTGTGGGACACATGGGACCTTCCAGCCGACCAGCGCAAGCTGCTCTTCAAAGTCGACGCCTTTGTGCTTACGTTCGCGTCGATTGGTTATTTTCTGAAAAATCTGGACCAAACCAATGTCAACAATGCGTTCCTGAGTGGTATGGAGGAGGATCTCCAGATGTTTGGCAATGAGCTTGTGACTAGTATGTGGTCCCAGCTTCATTACACACAAAGAGCAAAGTCCCACCACTTCCCAATCATCATTTATTAACTATGTGTTCCATAGGCACGTCTATCTGGACTGTAGGCTATGTGATCGGTCAGATTCCATTCAACCTTCTGCTCACCCGCGTCTCGCCCCGATGGGTTATTCCCTCTCTAGAGTTAGGATGGGGTATCGCCACCATCTGCACAGCATCCGTGCAATCATATCAAGCTCTCTATGCCTTGCGGTTTCTCGTGGGCCTCTTCGAGTATGTCAACCTTGTATAATGTTGCTTGATCTCTTCAGTGCCTCTGGCGTCGTTGTTACATGTCCGCTCACCCGAAGATAGATCCGGTTTTTATCCTGGCATTCATTACATGCTCGGCTCGTGGTATACCCCTCGGGAAATCGGAAAGCGGGCTATGATATTCTGGCTAGCTGGTTCCATCGGCTCATTATTCAGTGGCTTCCTGCAGGCGGCTGCATATACCAACTTGAGCGGAGTGCATGGTCATGCTGGATGTATGTGTTTCACTCCATTTGCGCTGCGAGAATCCGTAACATTTTCTTCTTGTTCTCCATCAGAATACCCAGAAGTTTTCATGAAGGATTAATGGCTTATTCGGTGCACTAGGGCGTTGGCTTTTTATCATAGACGGTATCATTACGTTGCCGCTTGCGGTCGCTGGCTACATCTTCTTCCCCAACCTGCCGCAGGGAGGAAAGAAAACGTGGTGGACGACCGAGGAAGAGCATGTTCTTTCCGTCAAGAGAATGCAAGCCATCGGACGCGCCGGGAAGCAGCCTTGGACCAGGGCCAAGATCCGCGGTATCTTGCTGAGTTGGTACACATATCTCCTGCGTGGGTTCTCTCTTCGCCAAGTGTGAAAAAGTTCATTTTAGCTAACAATCAGCGCAGCCTTGCTATACGTAGTTTGGAACAATGTAAGCAACTTCCAGAGTTATTTTATGCCTCGGGAAGCCTATTTTTGGAGTTTATCGGTTCCTGGTTCAGGATTTCTGCTCTTAAAACATGGTTTTTAACTCCCGACAACTCATCAAGCATGTTAGAAGAAGCAGAGACTGACTCCAGGCGTTTCAGGGTGGACCACAGGCTGCCATGGGCTACTGGCTCAAAAGCTTCAATGCGAAGCCCGCCCCTGTTCCGGGAGACTCATATACCGTATCTGAGATCAATTCCTGTAAGTTGAATTTAGAAGCTGCTTTCCTTGCCAACATCACCAGACTTTCGCTAATAACATCATCTAGTACCCAATGTTACGATTGGCATTTTCATTGGCATGGCACTTATTTGGGGTTGGCTATCTGATGGGCCCTGTCGCGGCGCTCGATGGCCTTTCATTCAAACCGGCGCGGTCATCACGGTGAGTACAAATTGCTCGATCCGTTCCGATTAGTGGCGAGTTGGATACTGATTCGTATTACCCCACAGCTTATCTTCAGTGTCATATTACTGAAGATGCCTCTCTATGACAATATACACGGTCGTACAGTCGTCTACTGGCTTAGTAACCTCGGTGTAAGTCGGCTTTCTTGGTATGATCTGGCTCTCACGCTTATTCGATCCATAGTTTGGAGCCGGTCCCCTCATCCTCAGCTGGATCAATGAGATATGCTCGGACGACACGGAAAAGAGAGCGTTGCTCGTTGCCGCGGGCAATGACTTGGCGTATGTCGTGCAGGCTATTGTAAGTCTTCCGCTTGCGCACTGGATGACATTGGAACTGACCAATGAACTTTTAGGCTCCTAATTTCGTTTGGAAGACCACCGATTTTCCTGCAGCTAGGAAAGGATATACTTGGTCAATCGTCCTCCAAATTCTGCTGAGTAAGCCATATCCGACTACCCTGAGGAATCCAGCGTACTGACATTATTTCTAGTTGTTGTTACCGCTACCATTCAACTGCTTCTTTGGCGCGACAAGAAGAGAGCGGCCCGGGCTGCAGCCAACCCTTTGTCGGTATCTCCAGTGGAGTTTACTCCCGAGGAAAGGGATGCCAGTGAGAAAACGGGTGGAATAGACGATACCAAAACGACAAGCCTGTCCGTACACCGGTAATATACAGCATCAACCAAGTTTTTTTTTTTCAGTAAGCGAAGAATTAGGAGCACACGGGCAACATTCAACTGTATTGAGCTATGGGGTATCGTGACTGGCTAGTCACGATCAAGGAATGTGGTCCGATAGTCGTTCTACGAATGAGTCCCACCAATGTTATAAACGATACTCATAATCATCACCCTCATTTGATTTGGAACCGGATTGGCAGTCAAGAGATTTCTAATCCATGAGTTATCTCCAGTCACATCGCACTTGTTTTCCGCAACGAGACCATGGGCCCGCTGTCCTTAGACGCTTCCCTACACCCGAACTCCTTGAAAACCCAAGAACCTGCATTGTTTGGCTGGAAATATGGCTTCTTCTCTCCACTCCTCTTGTGGAAGGAAGGGATATTTACCAAAATTAGCCGAAACTCAAATTTCTGGGAACGATGTAGAAATGGTCACGATATAATCAAATTGGCAGCCATGAAAATAGATAATTCAGCACCCAGCACGCAACTGCAATATTATCAGAAACAAGACCCGGCCTGAAGACTAGCCCATGGTATTGAGCAGACTCGCCAGACCAGTACCGTTATTGTTAAAACATACTGAACATGAGGCTCTTGAATCCCAGCACCACACCTTAGGCTCACACAAGAGCTATATGGGAGTCGCGGCCTATGTTGGTTGATATTTCCGTTGATTGCAGTCTCTTCGTAATCCATCGATATGCTCAAACTCCCTCAATAGGAATATAACTGGTGCTTTGATTGTCTCTTGATTGTCTCATTGGCGGGTGCTGACGCTCTGCAGAGTGCTGTGGTCTTCATCTGAGATAAGTTCAGGTAAGCAACGTTTACGGATTATATTGGCCCAGAGGTGAAGACCTGACGTCATGTGATAACTAGGCAGTGTATAAAGATCTGAGCCTCAAGACTGTTACGCTTTTGCTGTCAGCGCGGCTCAAATCTGGCTTACTCCCCTGGCCACTCGACACTAATCTAACTATAACAAATTTCAATATCTGTATAATACTAAGAACTATATGGAACCCGAAACTCCTGATGGTATCAAGTAAGTATAGAGACGTATACGGGTAAGTTCATCCATAATCATCACCAAAAGCCAACGGAGAGACCAACGCGTGACAGAATGCGCAATCGTTTTCTTTCAAGCCACGACTCGTTTGTTAGCGGCAATGATGTAACTCTCGAGGACCGCACAGTGTGGAACGAAGTCGACTTGGAGTTAAAGAAACAGTATGCCTCCCCATCGCGACCCGAGAACGTTGATCGTAAGGATGCAAAGAGCATCAGCCCATCTTTCTAACGAAACAGTTCGGTATCATGAATGTGTAGCAGTCATTTGAACAATGGAGTGTAAATTGCATATCCATTACGCCCGCTGAGAAAATGACCAAATATGGACTGGTACAGTCAAATGTCTGTGCAACATGCCGAACATATCCGCGCATGACTTTGCCAAAGAATCTTCCTCTCGAGATAGCTCGATTTTACTTCCTCTTTCCTCCAACACTAAATGAGCCTTCAAAGCCAGCGCGGCCCTTCTTTTTGGCTCCTCCCTTTGCTCCACCCTTCTTCTTCCCTGCCTTGCCCATCATCTTCTGGTCTTTCCGTGCCTTGATGTTGTCCTCACGCTTCTGTTGACGTTGCTTGATAGATTTTTGTACACCCTCGGCCCTCTCCCTCCAGGCCTTCTCACTCTTGCTCTTCTGTACCTCCTTGCGTTTCAAAGCCTTTTTGAGAAGCTTCTCGTCGTCCCTGATACGTTCACCTTCAGCCCGCTTCCTGGCGGTCAGCCACATCTCCTTGTCCTCAACATCTTTGCGCTTTTCCTCGTCTAACTTTTCTAGACGCTTCTTCTCGTTCTGGAACTTTAAAAGAGCTGTCTTGGGGTCGGATGGGCCCTTTTTGGGGCCTGCGTTAAGGACATGTGAGAGGTCGTTGGACAGTTGAGCACCGTCACCGAAAGCTACTCTTCCAAACGTGAAATTCGTGTCCGCCAGATCAACAGCCGGACTAAGGATGCTGCCTGGGGAGTTACGTGCCGATGCTAGTGCTTCCTCGCGCTTACGGTTTTCCTCTTCCATAGCTTTTCTCCTGACCTCCTTCTTGTGGGCTTTGCGCTCAGCTTGCTTCTGTCTCCTTGACTCGATCAGTTCTTGGCGAGTACGGATAGGCTTTCCGTCAGGCCCGTCAGCCTTGCGGGCTTCGCGGAGTGCTTGGATCTTGGCGGCCAGACGTTCGCGGAGAGCTGTTGTGTCGCTTGGTATCTTGATGTGTTTAGGCTTCTCGGATGGGGGTACGGTAGATGAGGTAGAAGTTGTGGTGCTTGCTGCCTGGCCTATGGAGTCGGCGGGAGTGCCGTTTGTGTCAAATACTGGGGACTCGGGCTCGGAGGGAGATGCCGAGGCCGAATCTGGCTTGTCTTCAGAGTCCTCTTGGTCAGCCATGTCAAGATCTGGGCCGTCGGACAGATCCTCAGCGTCGTTTTCGCTCTCTTCCTCCATGTCCTGAGGGGCATCTGTCGGTGTATGTTGAGTAGGGTGGCTCGACTTGCTAGACTCGGGGACTGACTCGCGGGGGGCCAACTTGATCTTGTTGACGCCGGACTTGACGTTCCTCTTCTCGTAGGCCGCCTCTTCCTCCCTCAGAGCTTGTCTCTCAGCCTTGCGCTCCTTTCTGGCCGCTCTCTTCTCGGCTTTCCGGCGTTCCTGCTCAGTCATCTCCGGCTCGAGATCCCCGACCGTCTTCTGCTTCTTCTTCTTTAAGCCTTGTGCGGGTTTCTCTGCCTCGATGCCGTCCACGTCCGACCACGCATCGTCAGAGTCCTCAAGTCCTTGGTCTCGCTTGCGCTTCTTCTGTGCTTGCTCCTCCATGACCTCCTTGACACTGCGGTTCAATTTGCTATCGGGATCAAGCTTATTCCGTCTCGCCTCGGCAGCTTGGGCCTTAGTCTGCTTCTTCTTTTTCCATTGGTCCTGCGGGTTGGATGTCAGGACTGGCACTCATTCGGGTGTATCTCGCCGTGAAGGCACAGCGCAGCGACTCTAGCGTAGGCATGGAGCAAGGCCGTAGGTGTTGCTAGGGAGAGAAACGTACGTTGCTATCGTCACCATAGTACATCTTGGCAGGGATCAAGGACAGGAGTCCGTCAAAGGCTTTCGCATGATCGCGAAGGCGATCCTATCATCAACCATAGTCAGCTCAGCTTGGCCAATGGTGGGGTCATGGGGATTGGCACGAACCTGCAATGAAGACTCGGCCATTTCGATGGAACTCAGCTCGGGACGGGGAGCTGTGTACGGTAGCCTCTGGTGTTGATACTATGCAGGCTTGGAAGAAGAAATGCTCAGCGTCGGTTTCGTCTTCGCAGGCAAAGTCGGCGTTGATTGGCAACGGTCCGTCGATGGGTTTTCTCTCCACGTTTGAAATTTTTTGGGTGCGGAACTGGACGCCTGCGAAATCTTGGCACTTTTTTGCCATGGCCCGTGCGCTGGCCCATAGCGGAAGCGGTGAGCCCCGCGTCCTCAGTTGCATTTCAGTGACCATTGTGAGCGAGCAACAATCGCTTTTCTTAAGCAAGGATCAGTTGCAATCCTTACCAGGTTTACACTTGTGGATCCTACATTGTACTCCATAAATTCGAAATGTATGTGCAGGTCAATTCAAGTCAACTCGTCAACTCAACTGTGATCAAAACTCCTCGATTCATGCTGCAGTGTTCTCAAAAAGTTGATTTACAGATGCGTAAACTCGCATTTCTATGTGCTTGTCCGAGCTTTACTGAGTACATGGCCACCAGTGCACATCTGTAGACAACCTCCATAGCCATGAAGTGATTCAATGTGCCCTTTCATCATACAATTTCAGACTATTCTGTGTATTATCTCCATGGAGGCTTCCCCTTGCCACACAAGAAGAATATTCCTCTATTGAAAAGTTACTCACCAGCGTCTTGCCTAATGATATCGCAAAGCTCCAGTCCGCACTGGAGAACAGGACTCACCGACCATCTCTCGTGCTGCATCACCACGAGCATAAAGGCGATAAAGTCGTATGGTTTGTCGATAACTTCATGACTAAAGCTCACGATGGGACTAAGGGATGGGAGATGGACCTTATCGCTGGTGATACCGAGTGGCAAGGAACGGGAATCAGCAAGGGTCTTATCTAAGAAAGTCTTGAAGAGGCCCGGCGTCCTGGAGCTGGCGTAGCTAGTGCTCTCGTATAACTTAATAAGGTGATGTGTTAGCGAGTGTTTTCATATGCTGGTTTTGAAGGGAGGTCACTAGTTCTTGGTCTATTCGTTTGCTCAGAATGCGAGGATGGTGCAGGAGAGGACTTGCCACGCGGCACGCATCCGGTAGCTGTAGAAACTTGTCTCTATCAAGGTTATTGAATCGAGGGCTTGCGTGGCAAGACAACTGCTGACGTGTTGAGTAACGGTAGGCTCTATATTCATGATGAGGCCACGGCTAGCTTCAAAGCAGATATAGTAAGAGGGCTTCTTCCACTCCCGGATACATACAAAGAAAACTCTCAAGCAAGATGCGAAAGACAAGACTGCAACAGATCAAACCGCCCCAGGCACAGGCCCCTCCCAGCAAGGAAATGTCACAGAAAGAATGGGAGGCTCTACGAACCCTGGCACAGACCTCTCCCAGCAGGTCCTCCTCGTTTCGATTTACTGAATATTCATATGCGACTCACTCCTTGCCGCTAAGCCGTCAAGACACCATCGAGGAATCGCAGAGTCTGGAAGTTTATCTACGAAATGACTACCTTAAAAAATCGAGCAGTGTGTGTCGATCTGACGAAGTATTTCTACCATTCTCGTGGCTCAAATCTTTCATGTCCATGAACTTCTAGCTCATATATTAACTGGTCTATCACCGTCATAATCGCCATATCAATTTCCATCGCCGATCTTCCTTGAGGGTAAGATCTGGGGAAACCGACACAGATACCTGAAACTACATTACACTGCGGCGACGACTGAAGTCCACGACGGGCCTCTGCACCGATTCACTTCGATCCCTCCTCAAATTCACCTTGTTACACAAACAAATCGGCAAAGCTGACGTCCACCAAGCAGCCGATTTATCCGGCGATATTGAGGTTTCTCACCGCATAATAGGTGAAGAGGCAATTTTGTCCTCTGGTCAATAAAGCCCAACATCGTCTGTCGTAGTACGAAACTTACCACTGATCGATCAGTGTCATATCCCCTCCCAGAATTGGAAAAAGACCTTTCAGGCAGCGTGGTCAAGTCATGGCTTGCGTGGATTCGTCGGGAAAATCCGTCAAAGGGATTTGACTGATAGTCCATGATATCCTCCTTTTCATCATTACAACTTATGAACTTTACCGCGGTGGGCTCACGGTCTGCAAGGTGATGTTATAGTCTCACAGAGGCGGGTGATCTTGGGAAGTGCCATGATAAGAGATCATCGCATCCACGGCAGTGTCGATAGCGAATGGGGATGCGCCATGTGTATATCCTGAGCAGAAGATTCGGTGCCAGTCATACCACCCACACCAGGATAGGGAAGTGTTGTGTGTGTATAGCAATACATATATACTGCGTTATATTTATCTGTTCTAGTATATACTAATTCTGAGTTCCCACTTGGCACGTCTTTGATAAGACAAGTGAAGCTCAAGAATCTTGACAAAATATCTCATTACAAATCCGCCCACCTCTTCAGATATCGGTATTCCACTCAGGACGCTGCTTCGGCTGTTTCTTTTTTACCATCTTCTTCGCTGCCTTCTTGCCTTTCGTTTCATCGGCCTTCAAGTTCACACCGTACTGCTTGAACCACGCCTTGCCAATGGCCGAGTTCTCGAAGGAGTTTTCATTTTTCTCACACTCATCGCACCGGAAAGTCATGTAAGGATGGGGCTGCCGATAAACATCCTCGGGCATACTGGTATTACACCCACACTTCTGTTCTTTCTCTACCGCCCACTCATCCGTGGGACCGCAGCCTGTACAGTATTTCAACAGGTGGATACGCTTGCACATTGTTTATAGATTCGAATGTGAGTGGAACGTCGGAAGTTTAGGAAGGCTACTGCAACGTGTTGGTTTGAGATTCGATAGTCTCGTCGTTTCTCCGATACAGATACGCACGCAAACGATAGAAATCATATATGTGCGAGGTATGAATGGATCAAAGAGTCATTGTCCATAGTTGGAAGTCTCATGTTTGACCCGGCACCTTTGTTCAACTCGGCTTTTTGTTGGAATATCGCTGTAGGTGCCCCCAAGTTCTTTGTTCCTCCGTCTCATCACTTCGCTATTGATTTGCTTACAGACAATCTATCTAGATGCCGCCCCTCTTTGTGTTGGTTGTGCGGTTTCAATCTCACTTGTTTCTTCTTCCGTGGCGTTTAATCTGTTTCCAACTGATCTTCTATCTACAATAAGCTCTGTGAGGAGTAGCCATAAGTCCGGCTGCCTGTTTGGCTGTAAGTCAGGTCTACTATCATCTTGGACATACTGACTTGAATATGCTTCTAGCTACCGTAGTCGATTCCTCTTGCAACAGGAAATGAGTCACTGCGTAGATAGCGATCCTCACGCTCTGGCGCAAACTCTGGCGGGAAATTATATCTGTGCGCATCGAAATAGAGCCAAGCGTTCCAATGAGGATTGTCTCTAGATGCAAGGATAAAGAAGAAAATTCGTTATCGTGGTGGTTAGGCACGAAAAGCATCCACCTCTTCTCCACTCATTTGACTCGGTGACCCGCATAGAATCAGTCCACCTTAGCATAGGATGAGTGTGGTGGGCACCTTACCTGTACAATTACGACATTGGGTGGCAATGGCCATATCTTTTCGTCGACCATGGGCCTGATTCTGTATATAGATAGAGGCGGTGAGGTCGCTCGGGACCAACTTAAAGTTTGTAGTCATATTTGCACCCAGCTCTATGCTTATGCTCCCTTACATGTCCAGTTTGACCATATCGAACTTTAAATCGCCAAAGGCTGTATGTGGATCCTAGCATCAAGTGTAAACGGCGGCACTACTTGAACTCAGCCCGAAGCCGGAATAAATCGCACAAGGTTCCACGATGGACAGAGACCACGACGTTCGCGCATCACACGATGGCGATGGCGAGCCTCTCGGGCGTCGCACATCAGCTCTGGAGGAGGCACCTACTTTGGTGCCCCCAGCTGGGTTTCCCGGAATGCCTATAAGCCGTCGTCGCAGCACCGCTTCTCGTATGACGCAAGATGGAGAGCTGCACGAGGATCTTGACGCCTTGGTTCGCAGCGCCTCGGCGATCAGCGGACGTCGCTCGCATGAGGCGCGCGACAATGTCTTTGAGTTGCCTCAAATCCAGAGACCGCGAGCCGCGAAGCCCGCTCCTGTGAGCACAATTCGCGAGGTGCCATCCAACCTCAACACGCCAATGTCAACGCGGCCACCGTCGCCTGTGGCTGGGTTCTCTTCCACCGCACCACAGTCGCCTGCAAGCCCTTCTGGGACTGCGACGCCAGCTGAGTATGAGACGGGAGTAAATCAGGCTTATCCTGATATCGGAGTCATCAAGTCATGGCGCGGAGCCATGATCCTTTTCTGCACATGCGGCGCCCAGCTCATGGACAATGTGTTCATGACAGGCGTCAACATTGCTCTTCCCGCGATACAAAAAGAATTTGATGTTAGCAGCAATGATCTACAATGGCTTATCTCAGCATACACATTGACCTTTGGCGGCTTTCTCCTCCTCTCCGGTGTACTTGCCGACAGGTTCGGCCGCAGGCTGATTTTCTGCCTTGGGATGGCATTTCTGAGTATTTGGACATTGGCGGATGGACTAGCAACCTCGTTCATTCAACTTGCTGTATTCCGTGCCGTTCAAGGAATCGGGGCTGCCATGACCGTGCCTTCTGCTGTTGGCATTATCAGCAACTATTTTGTAACGAGCGATCGTACTCTTGCACTCACAATCTTTGGGTCTGCAGGAGCAGTTGGCTTCTGCCTGGGCCTGATATTTGGGGGATTCCTCACCTCATCTCTTGGCTGGCGATATATATTCTATATCCCTCTAGTTGTGACGGGCACTGTAGGAATTTTCGGTTGGTTCTGCCTTCCAAAAGATAGACTTGAAGGACAGGCCCGCCCTAAGCTCGATTTCGCCGGTGCGGGCCTATCCACGGCAGGCCTTATCTTGCTAAGCTTTGTGCTCTCCAGTGGTGGAGATTATGGCTGGGGCAAGGCTTTCATCATTGTTCTCCTGGTCCTGAGTGTAGCCATGATCGCCACATTTGCCTATGTGGAGAAGAAAGTCGCAAACCCCATCATGCCCCTATCGCTGTGGAAACTCGAAAACTTCGCTGCTTTGTGGATTGGTGGCTTTGGTAAGCTGATTCTTCCCTCCATTTTTGGGCCTTACACTGACGTGAATCAAGTCATGTATGGCGGCTACCAGACAACCATATACTACACTACACTAATTGCTCAAGAGGTCAATGAACTTAGCGCAGGTGCAACTGCAATTCGGTTCCTCCCCATGGGCGCCGTTGGTTTCATCACCAGCTTAGGCATGTCTCGAATGATTGAACATTTCAACACGAAATACCTGCTTATCGTCGGCATGGGGATATGCGCTGCGGCTCCTGTCCCCTCGGCACTCATGCGATCCGATGATCTTAACTTCTGGAAACATGTTTTCCCTACAACTGTCATCGGCGTGCTTGGGACAACGATTGTTTATTGCACCATCACAGTTGTGCTTCTCGCATCGGTTCCGACCAATGTGAAGAGCCTGTGCGGTGGCATGATCAACACGGCCTTCCAGATCGGAAGCGGTGTTGCCCTGGCGCTTTCAAGCGCCGTTGTGCAAGCTGTTGATACGAGTAAAGGCCACGGAAAGTTGCAGCAGTATGGAACAGGATTGTGGTGCTGCGTTGGTCTTGCAATTATCGGTATGGTGGCTTGTACCTTTGGTGTGAAGAACGTAGGCAGGCCACGCGGTGGGGGCCTGGTCATGGCCCATTGATGGATGCGAGATTTTCTTAGAATATAGATAGCGCATCAACTTCCTATTTAGACAGAAGATAGAGATAGATATAGAGATAGAGTTCTAGACATTCAAGACCAGGGCGCCATACGGGGTGCGCCATAAAGTGGCTGATAGGTGTGGCCGGAGAGAGGGTAATACAACGGGAGGGCAGTTATGGCCGTTTGAGCCAGCAAAAGTAGTTTGGTTTCTGTATCTTAATTTTTAATCTTCATATTGAATATTACCATAAGGTCGTATCAAATGCTAACGCTATACAACATTCCGATTTAGTTATGTTGCACGGCTTAATCTCTTGTGTGATTAGATCAGATACTGTTCTCAATGACGTCCGTTAGTTAAAATGCACTCCAAAGCTTTCAATAGTGGACTGCGAATACATCCATTCAATGAATCTAGTGCGAACCTCTTTATTGGATAGTTTTCTATAGAGACCATCCTGTCTCATAACTGACGTGGCTCGCTAAAGGAAGACCATTGCTACTCTTCAAAGACTGGCATTACAATCTCACGTGATCCTGCTCAATGACCCCGCATCCTGGGTCAATACAATGGCACTATTATGCGTGCTTATGACCTTGTCGCCGGAAACTTCCCGAGTCGAATGGTATTGTTTTTTTGCAGTTGCATTCGATCGTCCTACTTTGAAACTTAACAGCTTCAACATGCATCAAAAGTATTCATCTCAAGCAGACTACATCGCAAAGCTTGATGCAATACTTCAAGAAGCCATTGATGTAGGGGTTCCAGCTGTCTCTGCCGCTATACACTCATCTCAGGGTGTGCTATGGGAGTCCAGCAACGGATTAGCAGATATACAAGCCCAACGACCAATTGGAAATGGTGATTTATTCGGTATCGGCAGTATTACCAAAGTGTTCGTGACTGTTGTGGTTCTGCAGCTTGTTGATGAGAAGCGACTCCAATTATCTGATACGGTTGGCAAGCTATTGGATTCGCAACTCTATTCCGGGATCGAGAACGCTGCCGATGCAACGGTGGCACGACTACTTAGGCATGAAGCAGGTATCGATAGCTGGGAAGATGAACCGTCGTGGATCGTTGAAGGTAGAGGCAAAGCGATAGATCCAGCGCGGATCTGGAAGAAGAACGAGCCGCTCGATCATATTCGTAGGCCGAAGGCCAAGGCGCCAGATCCTGGCCAATGGTACTATTCAAACACTAACTATACCTTTCTGGGGTTTATCATCGAGAAAATCACACAGCAATCGGCAGAAGTAGAGATTCGGCGGCGTATCATTGAGCCATTAGGTCTAAGACACACATATTTGGAAGGATTTGAACAATCGACTCCAGCAATCCCACCTCGCCGTTATCATTGGGCCACCGGTCCCTTTGTCGATGATGCGGGTATAAGTCCGTCGTTCTTTCAAATAGGAAATGACCTCATCGATGTGACCGGTTCCAACCTATCTACAGAATGGACGGCAGGCGGGATAGTCTCATCAGCGCCAGACCTCCTAAGGCTCGCGATTGCACTTCGGGATGGCAAGTTGCTCAGCGCGGAATCATTGCTCGTCATGAAAGAATGGAGATCGGTAAGCAGGCCGGGGTTCGAAATGGGGCACGGAATCTTCAGATTGAAAGCACCTCATGATGATAATCCGTGGTTGGGCCACTTTGGAAGTGTTCTGGGCTTCACAGGTGCACTGTGGTGGCAGGAGGAAGGCGACTGTGCTGTTTGCGTGTTAGCAAATGTCGGCACCGTGCACTCGGGCAATGTTTCCTCGAGTGCTGCTGATATTATAAGGAAATCTGAGTTTCTGAAGGTGGCCTCGCGCCTGTCAGCTTGCAGTTCATCAAGTAATATGTCTTAGGCATGCTCTAGTCATATCAGTCTAGAAGGCTAATCTGCAGGGGCGCTGAATAGCTGATGTCTCCTGTCATCAACCCAATTCTTTAGTATAACTATGATCTTGAGTACAGCATGACCGAATGGTCTATATCGCTAAACAGTAAACACAGCGGTGGGAATGGACTAGTCAAGGAGCTCATAATACCCGGAGACCTGTGATTGGCTACTCGCCTGATCTGGAAGTCGCCCCTGGCTAAAAGACGGTTACTGCAGGGTTCCCCGGAGCAATTCCTCCTCATTACCTGCATCCGCCAATGGCTGTCAATCGCCAAGCTTTAATACAGTCTATACTCGACCTGTAGTATACCCCCAATTGGAACAACAGGTTCTTGGAGAACCAACGTCATGCAGAATTGAGAATTCCATAACGTCATTGGAATATCACTCGACCGGCTGCGGAAAGCATTTCGCCTCATGTTAATGTTGGGTCATTTTGCTGCTCCTCGATATGGGCCCAAATCGCACGAAGCTTCCATGATAGTTGATCTATCAAGCATGAAGCGACGATGAGCGATCAGAATATCTATATCAGCAATGGAACCTGTTATTCTGCAGCCGGCAAAAAACTGGACGGTAGCTTCGTCCCCTGCGGCAACGATGCCTTCGGCCATCAGACTTGTTGCGGAGCAGGCGATAACTGCCTAGCCGACAATGCCTGCTTCGGAGTCCATGGCTCTGGATATGGCAGTTATCTAACATATATGGCCGGGTGTAGTGATCCCGACTACAAAGACGCCAGCTGTCCCGACAAAGAGGGTATCGGTAAGCGAGGACGCCGAGACGATGTTGGACACAACGATCATTCAACTAACTATTTCAAGACCAGCCCTGGATCGCTCTCACGCTCTGCGATAATAGCGATGGCGTATGGGCGGCCTGCTCGCAAGAGGGAAACCCCACGACACTCCAGCCTGGCTCTTTTTGTAGCTGCACAGATACCGCATCGGCCACGGTGGCATTCAGTGATGCGAACAGCCTAACGAATATCTGCTCTCTGCCTGAAAGCACCGGAGACAGCATCCAATACTTCGCGGGCCACATTCCCACCTCACCTTCATCGGCTAAAACGACTACAGCAGCAGGGAGCTCGGACACTACAACAGCAAGGAGCTCGGGCTCTACAGCAACAGCGACGCAGACAGGGGCAACGACTTCTACACAAAGCGATACAAACACAAGCAATAGCGATACGGCCACCCCCGGCGCTGGCTCTAGCGGCACCAGTGCGACAGCGACTACAACTGGAACAAATTCAGCCTCACCGAGCGCAACTGGTACTGCCGCCGCGAACAGCGATACGAGTTCAGGGACTAGCTCAGGCGCCAAGATAGGTATCGGCGTTGGAGTAGCACTTGGCGTACTCCTCCTGCTCGCCATAATAGCCGCTTTCCTCATTCGCCGCCGCAAGCGTCGGCGTTCGCCCTCCGAAGTCGAGAAGGGCCGAGTCAACGGTGCGAAACTGTCGAAACCAGATCCAGCAGACCCGCACCGGGTGTCTGCCTTATCGGCTACGCCTAGGGCGTCGGAGGCTGACGGTCAGGCTATATCGGAAGCTGATGGGAAGGCTGTATCCAAGGCTGATAAATTAGCCATGGCGGAAGCTGATGGGCATGCCTTGTTGGAAGCTGATGGAAAAGCGGTGTCGAAGGCTGATAAACTGCCCATATCGGAGGCTGATGGACAGGCCGTGTCAGAAGTTGACGGACGAGCTGCACGGCCATGGAGTATGAGAAGTGAGCTCGAGGGAACTGAGGTAATACCAAATATAGCCGAACATCCAGGGGGGGCTTCGGGAGTGGGTAACGCGCATGGAGGACGTGTAAGGCGGAGTGGGGAGCTAAGCCCTGTTGCCGAACTGCCAGGGAGCAGTAGCTGGCAAAATGGCAGGCGGGGATCTGCTCGAGGAGGTCAGACTCCAGCATCAATGGGTGACAACAGAGAGCAACCACCTCATGTTGGAGGGCTCTCGATTGCAAGTCCAGGGGCATCACAACTGTCAAGTGAACAAGGGGCTGGTTATAGACCTGCCCAAGGACGGTCGAGATGGGGGGAGAAATGGAGAGTGCGGTAATGGCAGACAACAGATATCGTGGTTCGTACTGGACTGTTGTGGTCCCGTTAATAGCACAACTACCTAATTAATACTGAGCTGGGAGGCCTACCAAGGTACAGAGTTGAATACGATTCCCACTGGTGCTTTGGCAGCTTCCTCATTCTAATTGACCCAGGCCCCATATCTTTGACTTTTCTTCATGTATGGATATCATTTTCACCTGCATTCGGGAAAGATCAGATTGGTAGCAGGTGTAATGATTGTGTCTATATGCATTAACTATTGAAAACATTAACGATGGTGATTCTATTGAGCAACCCCGATGAAACTCCTCCCCATGCCTCTATCCTCCGAAAGCGCCAATAAATTCAATCCAAGCACATGTGCTGATAGGCCATGTTCAAGCAGAGAACATGTTCCCTAATGAGAGACTAGTGATATAAGTGAAGGAATGCTGCCGAAGTGGCATGAGTATGTTGCGAGCTGGGTAACTCAGGGCACTCAAGAGCTCCTGCAGTAAGACCAGGAGCTCTCGACACCGTAGAAGTGGCTGCCAGACCATCCAGGAATGACGGTTGCAACGCTGTTGTCGTACTGCTCGGCAAAGAGTTTACAGTATGTTCCCTGAGCGATACCGTCCTGGGTCAACATGAAGGCGTTGAAGAAGTTGCACTTGCCGGGGTTGTAGCCGAGGTAGCTCAGGATGGTAGCGAGGAGGCCGGACTTCTGGTTGGCGGCGTTCTGAGCGGCGGCATAGGTGGCACAGATGCTGACATCGAAGACACCCTTGAACATCTGCTCACCAATGCATGTGCGCGGGTGGGAGTGAATACCAGAGCAGTTCTTGGGGTTGGTCCAGCCTGAGGGAGTGGTGGGCGTGGTGTTGTTGGTCTTCTGGTAGCCGTTGGAGCCAGTGATAACAACCGGGAAGCCGCTGCGGGTCTCGCCAGTGTTGACGGCGGCGGCAGGCTGGACACCGGATCCCCAGAGAGTGCACTTGTAGTTTGTGATGGAAGAGACATTTGTGCCGGTGCAAGAGCACTGGTCAGGGTTCCACTGGGGGTCGCGCTCGATGTACAGGTTGAAGGCAGTGCAGAGATCGGTGCTGTCGCACTTGGCGGCACAGAGGGCGACGTCATAGCTCTGCAGAGTGTAAAGTCCCATGTAGCTGTTGGCGTTGACTGAGGCGTTCAAGTCCTTGAAGGTCTGAGCATATCCGGATGGGGTGGCGGCGCTCTGAGCTAGCTTGTGGTAAACGGGATTGGCAAGGAATGCATCAGCGGTATCGGGTGTGGTCTTGGCGCCGTAGCCGTCGGGCTGAGGAGCACAGGGGTCCTCGGGGTTGATGAAACCACAGTAAGTGCCAACTTCATAGGGGGTCGGGCAAGCAGTGTCAGAGGTGAAAGCGAAGGTGTTGGTCCAGCTGACGGGCGTGCAGGTTGTTGGAGCAAGGTTCGCGGTGACCGGGATGCTGGCAATACTGGTAACAGCGCTGGTGGCACTGGTCACAGTCGCATAGCCAGTGGCCTTCGCGGTTGTCGAAGTCGAAGTCGCCTTGACAGTGCTACTAGTGGTGGCATAGCCGGAGCTGCCAGTGCTGCCGATGCAGAAGCCGAAGATGCAGAAAGTGCGAGCCTCCAGGCTACGCTTCTCGGCGGCAGTGGCGCTGGCGGTGGCCACACCGGTGACTGCCGCTACAGCACTAGAAGAGGCCGCAGCGGCGTTGTAAATACCGGTCTCGATCGAGTCGGAGACAGCGGGCCCGGTCACGGACGGTGCCGGGGCGGCCTGGACAATGTCGAGGTTGATAGCACTCACAGCGGGTGAGGCAGCAGCAAGGCTGGCAGCTCCCAGAATAATGAGCGAGCGCATTTCGAAGTTGGCGGTCGACAAAGAGTGGAAGACTGTAAAGCTATAGCAAGTGTGTCTGAAGAGACTTGTCTGAAACGACTGTTGAATGAATGCTGAGGATGAGGATGAGGATGAGGAATGAGTGCATCCAGAGACGGGAGATCACTATACTATATATACAAAACTCGATGGTATACCTGACGAGACTTCCGGTGCTGAAAGGCTCAGAGGCCGCATCGAAAGCCGATCCCGGCATCGTGGTCAGCTCATCGGGCTGGCCCTGGCGTCAAACGGTGGGCATAGCGTCACCGGTCACCCACCGCATAGGCGCTGTACCTGATGCCTCGGACTAGTGTCCGTGAGTTCGTATACGCAGTGTGCAGTCATGGGAAAAGCAAGGTGGAGCACATAGCCTGCATGCGGTGCGCTACGCTAGCTAGAGTGAGATCGATTTAGACTTATTTCAAAGCTCCGGATCGCCAGAGCACTGGAACGGCGCGCACGCCGGTGGCTGACTAGCTCAGGTACGCTGGCATCCGAGCATACTGCCGGCCGCTTTTCCTTGATCGGCTTGTGCCGATCGACTCCATTCTGCACGCCATGATTGGAAATCTGTGATTCGTGCTGAGTCCACCTTGATATTCCCGCGATCAATACGAAAGAGGCTGCTGCAAGCTCAGGGGGCATTGCCTGGATCTATTCTCACCGAGTGCCAGCCGCAAAATACTCCATTTAGTCTTCATAAAAAAACCATTGAATGTCCGATATCTGAGGTGCTAGGATTTTGGGCGTTGTGCTCCGTTATGGTACGTGTTGGGCATATGTTGAGAGTGGCATGAAGACGAAGATGAGATGCCAAGCATGTTCACCGGCGCGTCCTATATCCAAGACATTTTGGCGAGCGAGGGCACGGGAGCATGCCGAGGGCCCGATAGCGTTGCAATTTGGCGTCATGGCTCAGCATCTCCCGGGTAGCGTGTTTTCCGGGAAATTAAGCAAGACCAAAACACCCGCGCGCCAGCGGCAATCAGCTCGGTAGCTTCCGCAGCTGAGAATAATAGGTATAGCACATCGGGACTCGGACCTCCTATAGGCTGGGGGCTTGCCCATGAGGGTGTAGCTGTTGACCATGTGACAAAGGTCTACTGTAAGAGCAGAGCTGCGTTGTCAGCAAGGCCCCATCCCAGTCCATCGGGATAGCTACGCCAATCTAATCCACAGGCCATCTTCCAACTAGCTCATCCTTGGAAGCTAATTGGTTCATGAAGGGTTCAGAAACTCATGTGCATCGCTCATGACCCTGTGGTTCGGCTCTAGTGTAGACAACGCTGATGATCAGAAGAGGCCGGCTCCGATGCCAAAACAACCAGGGCAAAGAGAATTCCTCTCAGCGCCATATGCCCCAGAAAATCCAGTACGATAGCTGACGATATAGTTTGTGCCGAAAGCGCTTTTTCTTCTTTTCCTGAGGTCTTCAGCACCGGCGATAGATGCCAGCAGTTGTGATGTCGCTTGTTGCATCTCAGGCCACACACCTATGGCAGGCTGACGACACTTCTTACTTCATGGGCCGATGTGGTGCTGAGACATTCTGGAACGAAGCCTTCGACCCGACAAGAAGGATCAAGTAAGACATTCCTGAGTAAATGGTGAGACATTTCGAGTCAAACGCGCCAATCGCAGCTCGTGCTAATCAATGACGGCCTCAACGAGACAGAAGATTGCCATGTCAGCCCACCTGATAAAACCGCCTAGATGTGATGAGAGTCCGAAGTAGTCCCTTAGATCCCCCGGGACCGCCATCCGATCACCGAGATTCGGACTTGGTCACAACATGAAGCCTGAGGCCGACCGAATCTTCTAGCGCTGGCTTCCGTCGGGTAGTACGGACGAGGTGCCGCAAGAAATGAATCGCGAAAGTATGGAACGGCCTCTCTGCACAGTTGTGACCGTGGGCGATCACATCCACCAGCAACTAGACCACTGAAATCTGGGTTAGTGAAGTGCCATCTTGGTCATACGGCCCGGCCGTGCTGCGGAGCCTTCTCTGGTGCTGATGCCAAGCATAAGACCCTAGCCCACCCGAGTGGAATGCTGATATTATTAGTGCTTTCTTCTTCGTCACCAGACTTGATAGCCATTCTGCGGCAACCGAGATCTCCTTGGAGACTACGAGGTCCGAGTCGGTTCGCAGAAAAACGAGAAGAAAAGTGGCAAAAACCATCTATACTCCGAACTGCCAGCCATTAATTAGGTCATCCTCGACTCGTATGAGGAAGCACTAACATGACATATAGCACGTCGGAGAAGCCGCTACTATCATCAATGGACAAAGCAAAGATGATACCATCCGCCTTTGAGTATCTTCAGATGACCTCCATAAGAACCCCCGGCAAAAATCCATGGCATCGTAAATGAGAGTTCGCTGGGCGACTCAAAGGATCGCTAATGCAACGACGACCTTCAATTATGTTATTATACAATTAGCCCCCAGCCAGCTCTGAGAGATCAATACAAGCTCCGGAGTATCACTATCAGGAAGTTTTAGACGATCCTACCAGCGAAAAGTCGAGGCTTGTGTCGTTATACTAGACTTGTGGATACTGATGGCCTCGAAATGGCCTTGTATATCCGGCGGGATCTAAAAGACACTAACAGCATCCCAGAGTGGATCAAAACGGGTGATCCTAGGCGCACTCGACGCAAAATCTGCTGGTGCGTGCAATGATTCCGATCACAGCCACTTTCGATTGCATCTTAAATAGTGCAACAATGATCTTCAAAACAAGAGCCAGCCTAAGCCAGCATGCTTCCGCCGTCGTCCACGTAATCGGGCGTCAGCATATCCGGAGCATCTGAGCACAGAGTCGGATCCTAGAAGTCGCATGACAACGTCAGCACATATAATACATACAACGCGAGTCGCAACAAGTTTTACTCACTATAAAGTCAAAGTCAAATCCAAGCATTCCCCAGCATTCCATCCAGCTGGTACTTGTGTCCTCACTCCATGCAGTCTCTGTGCTGTTTGACGTCTCTCGGTCAAGTATCTGTAGAAGAAGCTCGCGGCAGACTTTGATGCTTTGATTTAAAGACTTCAAGATTTCAGCTCTAATATCGACTGTACCGGCTTCGACAGAATCAATCTGTCCCAAAAATGCCGAGAGTAAGATATAACATTTACAGCTTGGCCTACCGAGGGCGATAATTTGTTGGAGCTGCCCATGGATGTGTCTCAGGGTATCAATATGCGGTTTCCTGTTAGCTTTCGAGAGCTGAAGGAGGGGATCGGACCTCTACAAATCGGGATTAGTATTTACTCTGACGAATTAGTTTTGCAAACATTGGAATGAGACTCTGGTGTGTTTACTCGTTGGACGTTGTTTCCACTCTCAAAAACAGCTCTAATGAGGTGAGAAGAGAGTCAAGAAGGTACTTACATTCGGTGTATCTCTATTAGGCTCCCACTCTTCTTCTAGTTGAGTAGAGATCTCCAGACCGAGGGTCACAATGATATCTTGACTGAGGGGCCCTTTGAAGAGACCACTGCCCGTCATTGCCAGAAGCGAGAAGTCATCCGTGACGGGGATGGGCAACTGGAGACTCTTCGCATGCGAGGAGATAATCTGACAGCATTCTAGGCATGTCTTTCGCGCGAAAAGATAGCGAGGATCTTTTCGCGCTTGAAGAACGAACAGTCTGGAGATGGACAACAGAAATCTGCGAACGTAGGAGTCAATGAATTTGCGGTGGAATTCCAAGCCACCCCGACCAGAACTGGCAGCGTTTTCGAAAAACCTAGAGATATCGCGGCAGTGTTGGCTTAATTCATCCCCGAATCTTACAGTCTCCTCGTACGAGATCTGAGGTTGTACATTGTTTAGCTTCCTCACTGCGACCAACCGGGAACGCGAAGACTTTTGCAGTAAAAGCGAGACGGAGCAATCGGTAAGTTCAGCCTCAGGGCGTGACTCGGGCTTATGTTGTGATTTGGGCTCCATATCAGAGTCATTGATATTAGATGGCGGACCACACGTGAAATCTTCGGTTGAGATCAGTAGGGGTAATGTGGAATCGAGAGATGCTATCATCATAAGTTCTAGGACAGTGGTCCATAACCGCCGCCGCATTTCCTGCTGGAAGAATGTAAGTGTAGGGAATGTGACAGGATCTAGATGCAAGCCCAAAGTAAAGGCCAGCTTCAGCAACGATTCTGTGTTGATTGAAGATGAGCCGCCCAACGAGTTGGCTTGCCGTGCTAGAATAACGAGGCAAAATATCTGCACACCATCTAGGCACATTGCTGATCGCTCGGTTGGTCCTGTCAACCACCATTGGGCAGTATAGACCCAGCCGTGAGCCAGATGTCTGATTCGACTGGACTCGGCTCTGTCTCCATGGAATATGGATCCAATAGCGATTACCATTAGGAGTTTGAGCAGGAACGGCTTGCTGGTAGCTGTTTTATCTTCCCAGAAAACATCGTACTCTGCACGGAAAGATGGGATGTGCAAAACTCGGAACATGGGTTCGAAGAGTCTCAAATAGTGATCTAAGAGCTTGTCGCAGACATCCCTTGTCGGAAGAGTCGCAACCAATTCCGGAATTGAATCGCGTATTTCAGGGGCGCGCTCAGACTTGATAACCCTTCGAATCTTAGATGTCTCTTTGACCAGCGAGATTATTTCGCTGTGCATAGAGGTGAGATATGTGGCATGGGTCTGTATGTTTGCAAGAACTCGAAGCTGTATGGACATATTTAGTTCTTGACATACTGATAATCAGACCCTATGGAGCGACTCGCCTGTTCTAGAGCATGCATCCAATGACTTTGACCGAACATTCTGGTCTTCCAGGACTCTATACGCAGATGTGGTCGAGGAGCTGGGTCTGATCCCAGTACAGCCGACGGCCAAGTCTTTCCCGTCGCAAGACTGATAGAACGATGTACGTTGTCTTCCGTGCCAGTCACAGTTTGTTTGCCTGGATATTCTTCCAACGACTGGGGACTGCTGGGTTGGACCACCGGCGATGCTGACTGGGCACTTACAATTGGGCCGTATGTGCACTTCAACGCTTGCCTAGAGCGCGTGCATGGCTTGCAGGGAAGTTCTCTGTCACATCTGAGCTTCCTCTTCCTGCATTGTTCGCAGCTTTCTGGGGCACATGTTATTCGGGCTGCTCCGATGACGATGAGCTTGAGTTGAACTCACTAGCGGGGCGCCGCCTTCTACGGACGTTGTTTGGGCTTTCGGTCCCGGCCATTGGGATTATTTCGGAATAAGACTATGTGCGAGGAGAAGATGATTGAGAAGTAAGGATCAGTGTCAAGTCGCACTCTCTTGAAATCCGAGGACCAAGAAGCTCGGGGCCGGGCTTTGGATCTGGCGCTGAGATGAATTTAGTGTCCGAATCAGTCTTGATCACACAAGGCCCGAAATCTCCTAATACGGATACATCTTTTTCGGAAGCCACTTTCAGTCACCAAAGCCTTAAATCCGACCCCGAGAACCAAAGTTTAGGCGCTACTGTCACTACGGCGCCTCAAGTCGCGGATAAGATCAAGTGTAGCATCCTTCGTCAACAATTGCCTAACCAGCTTATTCATTACCGTTGCAATCTAGTCTAGACCTATCTTCATACTTGCTTATATGAACCAACAACATATCAATAGACGTTCATGGCAGGCGCAATTTTATAGCCCAATAGTCGCAAAGAATAACTTGGTGGGGCGATGGTTATTGCGTCTTCACAGAACCATGGGTGCGTTTTAAAGTACCTAAATAGCCCTATCGATGGTGCGGAAAGAATTAAGTTACTCCATTGGTGGTTCCAGTGCCCATCATATCCAACCTGACTCGTTAGACTCGTTGCTATATTGGTCGATCTGCAAAATACGTACTCCCTTGAAGAAGCACCCGTGGACCTGGCCAGCCTTCGACATATCCGACCTGCAAGATGTGATTGCCATCCCCCAAGACCTCAGGAAGGCATTGAAAGCCCAAATTCTTCGTGTATAGCCTATATACTTCCGTGATATTGTTGGCAAGGACTGTAGGAATACCGATGGGCCTAGCTCATCGGCCTCGTACAAGTCGCTTACTTGCACTGATCACCGAGGAATTCGAAATCCGGTGCTCGTCAGGATTGTTACCAATGCCTGCGATGTGAGAGCGGACTTTGCCATATTTTTCACAACTATTACTATATACCCCTGGACTCGCCACCAGTCGCATTGGTGCTAAATTTATGCTATAGACGTGCATTCTCAATGTTGGGAATGCCTCGGTTGGTTGTGACAGTCGACAATTTCTGGCAAAGCCCAGCCTCGACTGCTTGAGTAAAGGGTTATTCAGGCCACCTGCTGAATGTCTTAGAGTCGTGACTGACAACGCTGTTGATAGTTCTCTAGCCATAGCTGATGACCTGTGAATGACGTGCTCCAGATCCATTTATCAATCGTCGCTTCTGAAATATAGTATCACCAGACTTGTAGCTGCAAACATCGTCCGACATAGACTGCTATTTTTATTACAAAGCATGCACGAAAAATACAAGCAATAATGAAATGCTGCTACACTTGTTACCCCCTTAGTGAGCATGATCATTCTAACGAACCAGAGAGATCGAATTTGCAGTTTGATCTTTTCCCGTCCCATCCCCTCCCATCTTCGTGTACGACGTGACATCAGATACTTTTCTTATTCATGCAGCTATCTTGGCATCTGATGGCACATGCCCGACATCGCCGCACAATAGCGTGTTATTATCTTGCTCAACTGCGTAAGAAAACTGCTAGCCTTCTTAGTCCTGCAAGTCAACACACGCACAAGTATACGGCTAGCGAAATGCAGGTGCCTGTCGGTCCGAAGGGAGTGCATTTCTGCTTCAATTCGTGTGATAACTTTAATCTTATCCTTTGGATTCGTAAAAGTAGGGCATGTAGTCTACCACCACATCCTCCACGAAAAAGATACATGCTACTCTTTTTGCAATCGCGAAGTGAGCTCCTGGTGCGGCGATACGCGGGCCAACATACTGCGGGACACGTCCCAGAGTCGTCAAGCGGCTTTTATGATGCTATCGAGAGCACCGCATTTTTGGCGTGCCTAAGGGTCAACCTAAGCCGAAGGCAGTCGCGCGTCAACTGTCTGAGAAGGCGCCTCGCTCACAGCACGCCCCTCTCCCACAGCAAACACTCATTCCCATTTCCTCGACGCCACTAGCAAATCGCTTCCTCACTTCCTCCTCCAACGAGCAGGAAAGGTCAGAGTACCTGCGATGGTGGTCAAGATGGAGGACAGCCCGCAGGGGGAGTCAGCAGCCATGGCTTCTGCAGCTGGATCCAACGTATCGCAGACTGTCCTGGGTCCCCAGCCTATGAACGACAGCACCAACAATAACAACATTTCTCAGTGGGGCGAGCATCCGTGGTACTATATGATGCCGGACGAAGTCATTTTGACGCTACCCACCATCCTGCAATCCCAGAGATCCATTGCCATCGAGCGACCGCAGTTTCAAGAGCTTATACCCACGACCTTGTACTACATCATCGTCAATTGCAACTACGAGATACGAGTTCCTCCTTTCAGTATGAATCATTCTAATTGCCACACGAAACCTGATAGTAGACAAGCTGATGACCGTCTTTTGATTTAGACAGCGATCACCAGTACGAGACATGCTTTGACATTATCGATCACGTAGTTAACTGGAGCGTGGTTCACAAGTGGGATCCGGAAATCCCGCTTCTCGCCATGCTCACGAAGCTGCTCCTTCATAAGGGATTCCTGACCGGTCGTATGGTAGCTCATTTCATCCAGCTTGCATATAGTAAGTGTAAACTTGGACTGTCGAGCACTGGCCTCGTCACACTCTTGCCCTGCGGAGACGAGATACACTGACGCTGAAAACCTTGCAGTCGAATACGAGGACGACGAGGTTTCCATCCTACAGCTTCTCTTCTTCATCAGCCACCTACATCGTCGTAGGGAATCACCCGATGGCTTCTTTGAGCCCCCGACGCTCCAGGGATCAATGATGGAGCCCCGGTTGACGAGATTCGTACCGGAGTGGTGTCAGCTGATGGAATGTAACGAGACGGGAGTGGACACGACTATATTGTGGTCTCTCCTCATCTCAGATCAACGAGCTGCAATCAATTTGGCAAAATCACAACCCAGTCAGACAGCGCGGGGTAGACAGCATTGAGTCGATAGCCACGATACCATTATTATCGAGGAATAATAGTGGCCTCGATCAAAGTTTAAATACAAACGCGAACACTCGCCTGGGGCTTGAGGAAAACATTGAGGTACACGAAGTACGACATATTGGTGTAGGAATTGGGGTTCCAAGGGCACAAATGGGTAAAGCGTTTGATTTTGGATGCTAACATTCGGCTGACGAAAACACAAATACATGAAGTGTTCGACAAGTTTCTTAATGTTGTTTCTTTAATAGGATTATTTTGAAACCATACCCCCAGCTGTTGAGGCGACTGTGCTGTCAATTCGTTCATATCAGACCTATACTTGGACTCAAGAACAAGTCGGAGTACTCTGCCTGACATGAATTCCCCAAACCTACGACTTCATGACTCACCTCCCACAGCCTTCGAGCGTCATTCTTGGCCATAAGCCCAATCCCCATGGCCACATTCCATGCCAGGCATCTTGCCCTCCGCTAGAGCTGCAGGCCAACAACACTCGAGATATTTCCCCCTCACATCCGCTTCCAAAGCCTCGTGGCTAAAGCGCGGCCCAGATCGTGGTCGCTGCGCCTCGATCCGCGCTCATCATCTGTTCCTTGAGCATTGGATCATCCCATTTGTGCCTCATCAGAGCTCGCCATGACGAGTAATACCACTCCCCTCGCTGGGCGCCACGACGCCAGGGTCCACGTACCCCCATGCAAACCAAAAGCGCCATACCTGCGCTCGATTTCTGTCGCCACATGGACCTGTGCCAATTTTCTGCGGGGATACCCATCGAACGCGTTCTTCTTATTACAGATTCGCAAATCGTCAAAGTTGATCCTTTCCACCTGGTAGAAACGTTGATCACGCGTGATGGATACTCCGGCGTGCTGCTGGGTAGCAAAGCATCCCTGAGGAGTTGGAAAAGCACGAAGGGTCCCCAGCAGTGCACTGACGTCTGGGATTCTAGCCCTTCAAAACATAACTCTAGCGGAGCAAGGACACCGGCGTTATTAGTCAAAATGTTGAGCCGGCCGCTCGATAAACGCAAGAGTTCGGCGGCAGCCTCTCGGATACTAGATTAACCGAGAGACATCTATCTCAACCAGGCGAACATTAGTTGAAAGGATATCACTGTGTACACGTCTGGCCTTCCCAATATTTCGGACACCCAAGAACAGTGTAGCGCCTGTAGATAAAAGTGCGAGTACTTTTTCTGTGGCGATGCCAGAGGAACTGCTGACGAGGAGTGTGATTTTGCCTGAGTGAGTGCTAATAGATCCGGTATCTTCGACTATTTGGGCCGCCGTAGGCCTGCTATCTCCTGGTCCCTTGACATTCTCTAGCCTGTATGCATCCTTGTAGCGTGACATGATTGTCCGACCTTCGATGGCCTGATAGACGCTATTTTGTCCGTAGACATTGGACACTTGTAATAATAAGTGACGGTGACTCATAGTTGGCCCCGCTACATTCGGAGTGTAAATACTGTGTGATGGAATGCCATTTGCTGACGCCAGCATACTCGCAGGTCCTAGTATTCGAATGATGCACTACCTAGTCGTGCAAATCCCGTATTGTGCCCTGCAGTGACTGTGCGGTAACCCGACAACAAATTAACCCAAGCAATGTCAGTAACAAAGGTCCTCGGGAACTTCTTAAGCATCATTCGGAGAGTCTCAATCCCGGTCCTTAAAGAGTGGTTGAAAGCTTTCTTGCAGGAGAGCCGGCTTTCGCTGTTCCAGTTCCATGATTAGTTGCCCAAACAGCCCATTGGCCCATGTAAACCTAGAGATACTCAGTCAACTCTCCTTATTCCCAGCACGAGGGGGGCTTACCATTGCCTAGTCCATCTGGCGGCATTGTAAGCATCCACACTCTCGTGTATGAGCCCTAGGCTAGCAGTGCTTTGTAAAACTTCTTTCATCGCCGTGATAATCTCCTTATCGTCGTTGGTTGTCATAGCCCTCATAATAGTCGACATCGGCCAAGTTGCGCCTGGTCGAACGTGGGGACTCCCAACTCCATTGATAATTGGCCCCGAACAATACCAGGGGTTAGCTCTGCTCAGCACGAAGCTTCTTGTGTTCTGGTATATCTCGTCGGTTTCGTTCAAGAACCCTAAGAAAGGCGCGGATAGTAGCGAGGGAATATTTGCATCGTCCATCAGGTTTCGTCCTCCGTATCCGTCGACTTCGTAAGCATAGATACGTTTGCCATTCGGAGCGGTGATAATACCCCATTCTTTGATCCCTTCTCGTACCTGGGCAGCCATATCGCGCATCTCTTGTGCAAGTCCGGACGGTGCGTTTGGCAACTGCTCCATGATGGCCGCATTCGAGTCAAGATACCTCGCCATCATCATGTTAGCTGGAATGTTAAGGTCAAAGATGGCCGAATCATCGCTAGGTCTGAATGGTGATCGCATCAGACCTGTATAGTTTACTGGGCTGCCCGTACCGCCGTTGCCCAGCGTTCCAGATGCCGACATGGTCTGAGACTGGAAAGTGTACGCTGGTTGGATCCATACGCCGTCCTCATCGTAACTTGGCTGCTGCATCGCCTTTGCCGCAGATAGAATAGACTGGATAGCATATATCCATTGGAATTTGCCGAAGAAGTCCACGTCTCCAGTCGCGGCGTAGTAGTCGTGGGAGAGCTGTAAGAAACCGCCAAAGTCGTCTAACTCGAAGTTGCAGGTGTAGCTTTAAGCATGTGAGCATGCAAATCATTCCCGCGAAGGAAGCCAGGAATACTTACACAAAGTTTTTGTCGTATGGAGGTGTGACCGAGTAAATTCCGCCGTTATAATCCGGAGACATTCCAGATTCCGTTGGTGGCTGAAATGCATTGCAGTAGGGATTTATGACCAGATATCGCGCCTGAAGATTGATCACGCCCCGGAAGACAGCAGCAACATCGTCGGTTGCACTGTGAAGCACGTACTTGTATGGGGCAATTTGATTGGCGCTGTCACGAACCCACATGGCATTGATGTCTCCAGTGATCACAAAGCACAACTCCTCCTGTGTGTTGTTGGCGGCAACTCCCTGCCACTTGATCGCGGTATCGAGAGTGTTTGGCCAGGTATTCTCGAACAGGCGGAACAAGTCCGGATCCCATATCTGGTGCTTGAGTCGCAAGATCGCGTCTTCAACTAGGGTGGAGTTGAACGTACGGCATGCTGGCTCAGGTCGCATGGAGCTCAGTCCAAACGCGCCCTCTGACAATGGTTCATGCTTTTGTCGAGAATAGTTGGCGTAATTGGGGCAAGTTGCGCTGATCGTAAGGCCGACCAGCACCGCAGCTGCTAGGTACAACCTCCCGCAACTCCACATGGTGAGACTTCTGGGGACGGGAAGCCTAAGTACATGTACCTATAAAAGCGGAGGTATAGCTTGACCTACTCAGGTCCCCGTCAACCCTTTTCCGTTTTCCGTTTCCTGGCCGCGACTTGTGAAAAAGGGCGAAAAACTGAAAAAAAATCAGTAGAGCTAGTGGTGAATGACCTGATTGAAAAACTCGTTCAGCCATCGTGTTCTTAGGCAGGTCGTATTGCGCTTGGTGTTTGAAGACCCAGGCGCTCTTGGCAGGTTGCATCGTGAGGACAGACCATGGCGCCTGTCAAATAATTCTTGGCAAGCATTTCGAGTTGGGTCTCCGAACCCAATCAGCAATCGCCATTAAATTGATGGGTGCCCCCTTTGGGGATAAAGGGATCTTTTCCCCAGTCGTCCTTTTCGGGCATCTCGGAAGCAGACACACAATCGCACGGCATGGGTATGGAAGAAACAGACGTACCTTGAGATAGAACCCGTGTCGGTACTTGAGAAACGTGATTTCGATTCTAGTTGTGTTTATTGGGGTCTAACAAGGCGAAGAGACAGAAAGGCATGCAACATTTCTCCTAGCGAATCTTTTTCACACGTATTTCTACATGTACTTATTAAGCCCGCGAGGGCATTCCAGACAAGGTATGGATCAAAGTAAATCTATTATTCTAATATCTGCACACATATCACACGCAGTGCTGAAAAGCGCATTATGCCATCAATGGTGTGCAAGCCAGCTTTCCAAGGTTTGGACGAGCCATGTTTTCGATGCAATCTCGTTGATACACGTGATGAATGAAGCTTTACCGTATTCCGGGTAAGGCTGAGTGCAATGTACAAGGAGCAACTACAAGCCGGGCAATCAGTAACGCTGACGGTTTGTTGCAAAGAGCGAGACAATCATGAATTGAACAGCTCATTCTAGCTAGCCACGATCGTGCGTAATATGTTGGGTCAGAGTAGAGCCATACTTTACCAACTTAATGTTGAGACCTGAAGGCTAAGGGTCACTGCAAGGTGCGATTTGCGTCTAGTTGAGATTTATTTTTTGCTGATCGACCGACCAATTGAAGCGCCTGTAATCCGTTTTTTTTTTTTTTTTTTTCACTGGCTTGATTGTACATTGCTAGGGAAGATGACCAGCTCATCTCCCATGCCGCTAAGCATTTCTATGAGGTCTTTTCATGTTGTCAGTGTTCAGTTGTCAGAGCTGCACGCCATCGACGAACAGGGCAGAAAGAAAGAGTCTGGAGTGTGATGTGAATTCCTGCTCAACTCCGGACCAGACAGACGCGATGCGCGGATTCAGGAATGAACTTCGCGATTCGGGACCGAGCTTGGCAGCGAGCAGGGCGGGAATTTGGCCGGCTTTTACAGGGGACAAGCGTGGTAGCAAGTGGGGGAGCCTCCCGCTACGGTAGCGCACGTCATAGGCGGGTTATCGCGCCTCTTATCGAAGCTCTAGCGCATTCGCTTGAGCGATTTTGAATATCGTCTCCGCCAAACGGCACCGGATCCTCGGATGCGCCGCTGCTCAAGTAAACACCAGCCCTTCTGCCGATGCATCCTTCGACTTCTCATGGTGCTGTGGAGAAGCTGCAAACTTTGTCCAACTTCCACTCGTTGGCGAGCTGCACTTTGGTCTGCAAGTAACTGTTGAGACCTCTTCTCGAACCACCCAGTTGGCCCTTCCATGGTGCAAGCCTAGTCGCGATCCTGCTCTCGCTCGAACAGCGTCTACGGGTTGCCCGCCAGTCAGTCTCCGCAGCGTCGCCCGAGCTCTCGAACTCTTTCCACGATGCCTGTTTTCGACGCCCGCGAGATTCTTGCCAATGGCGACAACAGCACAGACTATGTCATCGGCGACATCCATTTCAATCTCACCACCTTGAACTACTGGAACTACACTATCTTCGGCAATGGCACGATCTCGAACGGCTCATGGTGCTTCCTCACCTTTGAGCCCTACATTCCGACGCTTCTGTACCCCAATGGAACCTTCGTCAACAGTACATGGTGCTATACACCGGTGAATGACATTGGGACACGAGGCAGGATTGGCGTGGCATTCGCTGTGCTCTTCGCCGTGAGTCTCGTCTTCACCCTCGTCAATCTGACAAGGCATGGCAAGCTGTATCTTCCCGTCACCAAGAGATTTGCTCCCATCGGTAGGAGGTGGCAGTGGTACTGGGCTATCTTTGTGGCTGTCGCCGCCATGATTGGGCTGTTTACCGGCGTCGACGTCGACCGGTACTACCTTGCCTCGATACCCATTGTCCTGAACAACTTCTTCTGGTATCTCATGCAGATGGGAACCATGGCCATTGTTTGGGAGGCTATTCGACACTGGGGAAGTTGGAAAGAGCGTCAATTCATCGACCCGAACCCATTTGTGCTACAGCAGACGGATAGAAGGGGCATGTTCGAGCTCTTGATACCTCTATTCTTCTATTTCTGGCTCTGGCTGGTAAGCGCACCAGTTCTCATGTCCAATTCAATTACCAACTAACTGTCTCGGTAGAACTTCTTCCTTGTCATTCCCCGCAACTGGGGCAACATTGAGCTCCAGCGGTCCAATGAACAGACTGCCATGTTTGCCGAGCCTACTGCAACGGACGCGCGGTTCAAGACAGCAACATTCAGCCTGTTCATATGTTGGCTTACTATAATTGTCTCGCTATGGCATTCCATCCATCACTACGAGGACCGCAGACGCGGTTTCTTCAATCGCCTCGTCGGTGGTCTTGGCTTCATGCCATTCCGATTTGTGCTCCTTCTGCCGCTTGCCTTGACGGTTGTAGCATATCAGGGTCTCGCCGCCTGGGATTTTGATCTATCGCCAATGAAGCAGGATACAAACTACATCGCCATGTACGTGGGCGGATATGTACCAGCGCTCTTGATCATCATTATTCAGAACGTTGCGGGATTCACAAGGCAGAACGAGGACAGGGCACTCATTCAACAGCGACGGGCACGTGGTGCTGCAAACGATGCAGAGCTCGGTCTTGTCCGCAAGCCAGCGTGGTGGAGGCGTACAAATGGCCAGGAGAATATGCGGGATGCAATTCTGCGCAATGTACGTGAGGTCGGTGGCGGGCGAGCAACGGGACAAAATGTCGAGGCCGCTGCTGAGACGAGAGCTCGCGAAGCTGACGCCGCCGCTGCTGCCGCACCCATCGAGATGAGCAATATCAGACGTACGAACAGCATCGCGAGCAGCGTCAGGACCGGCGCTACTGCCCCTCCGCCTTACACTCCATACACTGGCAAGTCAGATCAGCGGAGGGCGGATCGGACGATGCAAGTAGCCGCCGGACTTCTGTTTCCCAATGCGGCGCCAGGACAGGCTGCACCAAATGCTACGGCACTTGGAGACAGAGGTCGCAGTACCACCGTTAGTCCAAGTACACAACAACGCCCGGGTACAAGTGAGAGGAGTAACAGTACGCAGAGTGGCATTTCACTTAATGGTCGACCACAGCAAGTCCGAAGTATGCTGGATATATAGGTGATGTAGGTATTCTAGAACTGGGTCATAAGGTCAGTAGCCTATGAGCTTTCGTTACGTGTTATGACTGCATATGTTGCATAGGGGCTGGATAGGGGCTGGATAAGGGTTCTTGGTATGATAAGTCCTATATATAGTGTTAATGTAAAAAATGATCAAACTACTTTGTAAAGTACCGTCCTGATGTGAAGTGATCGGTACTAAAGAGACATAAAGAACGCACAAAAACCTCACCCTAGCCTACTCTTAAAGACCTTTTTTTCTTCACCACGTGGCGGCTTATGTGCCAATTTAATTCAAGTATTCAAAAGACTAAAATGTTGTCTTTACCAATGATCTTCAGTATGGATTCAGCCGGGGATTGAATTGCATATCTCCTTCTTATTTGTTGCAAACGATTTCTAAAGAATCCAGACCTGAGAACGCCGAAGCGAGCCAAATTGTCGAACGATTTCGGCAAGTTTTCCCAGATCAAGGGAACGCAAGCCGTTACGGCGTCAGAAATACCACGCATATTGGAGCAGAAGCGCGGAAAGAAAATGAATTGAGAAGGAGACTATGGAGAAAGCCAAACAAGACACTTGAAAGCCAGAGGGCAAAGAGAGACCGTTGTTGCTATGATTTTGATAGCAACCCAAAATGGTAGCCAGAACGGGTAGCAACCACTGGTCTGAGCCACTACATACCCAGAACTGGAACAAATACTATCCTCCGGACTTGGAGAAAATATACAAATCTCTTCGCCACGACCTGGCCACCTCAAAGACTGGGCACCCATCGAGCTGAATCGGAGGAAGTCCAACTGTTTCCGACACCGTGAAGACCTACATAGCTGACCGAGCCAAGAGAATGATCGACGAGGGTAGGGAGGACGTTACCGAGGTACAAGCGGCCGAGGAGGTAAGAAGCTGATCGTATACATCGGTCCTTGTGTTCTGTAACAATGCCAGAATAGAATGGTAGAAGGGTAGAAGAAGATTGTAGGCATCAACCAACAGTTATATCTCTTGTATATGGTTGTAAATCCATGCAGGAAACCTTTTCCTCTATGCCTCGACAATGCACTCAAGGCTCAAGAAATCACTTGGTATTGCCATTGATGAGTTAATAGAGCTCCAATTGAGCCGTTGTGGCGTCTGTCTGCATCACCGGGGGCAGGGAGAGGTGCTGAGGTGCTGGGTGGTGTTGATCGTCATGACGATGATTTTGACTCTGCCTATCGCCCTGCCGTATAATTCAGCTTGCCAGGCAGTTCACTCTAAATATGATTCCTGTACGCACACCAAACAACATTCCCAAGCCTACTTGCTGTCCTTGGCGATATCACGTTCACAACAGCCAAGTGAGCAAGCAACGCCACCATCACTCTGATATAAAGAACATCAATCCAAGAACTACAGCACTACAGCGACCATGGCTCGCACGGATCCGTGAGTTATGTCACATGATGGATAGATTGTTCGTTCGCTAACAATATACCAGGCCGTTCGATTTCTTGCGAGGTTAGCATTTCATCTGATTTTGTTCGGTCCCATAGACGAAATTCGGCATGCTACCTATCCTCTCATAGATATGAACCCTCTCCAGACGTATGGAGAACAGGCCAAGGTTCTGGTGGCGGCGCGTCGCCGGGAGGGCCACAACCTCAAGGACCTGCTGGCCGAGGTCGTCGCGGCCCTGGAGATCCACGACGGCCGCAGCCTGCGCCTCCTCGGCCACCCCGGCTATGAGGACTGCCGCAGGATCTGGGAATGGTACCGGATGCTCAAAAGTGAGCTGACCAGTTAGTATAACACCCTGCTGCTTGAGATCAGGGTTGCTGACAACTATATACAGCACAGATTTTCTTTGCCCAACAGGGTCACGTTGAGAGATAAGATGAGGTTCTGTCAAGGTTTTCTTTGTTGGTGTTTTAGTCTTTGCTCCGGGGTTGTGTTTCGGCACTGTTCATGAGCATCGTAGAGATAGAACAAGGGATGTTCTATAAGTGAAAAGATGCAATAGTCGTCAACTGTATGAATCATATGCCTTTTCTTTTTCTTTTGTCTTCTTGAAGATATTTCTGTTACAGCATACGTCTCTCTCTACTGCCTACGAGTTTCTTCAAATGGGAGCCATAGGAACTTCCTTTAACGTATTTGATCTGAACTTCGTTTATACTAAAGCATGAGCAACAACAGAAGCTATACGTCTGATTCTGCGCGAACGTTCGAGATACGACGCCAATTCTTGCAGAGGTCAATCTTCGATCGTATATACCTTCTCGTTGATGGTGTAGTTATTTTGTACGGCTAGAGAAGCTCATTGCGAAGCTCTAGAGCCGTAAAATGAGTATGCTTTATGTCACGCAGCATGATCCAGACGTGAGAGTGAAAGATGAATTGGTGAGCTCGAGGGTCGCCCTTCGCCCGACGAGCTCCCGATAACAGAGCCATCGGGCTACTATAGTATAGTAAAGCCGAACACTTTATTTATGATAGTCATGATTACGCACCGCCTCGATTAGAGCCTTTCCTCCTTTTTCTCGAGAAACTTATCTCTTTAGAACTGGCTGCTAAACTAACTACATTTTAAACCAATTGGAGGATGAAATAATATATGAGATATTCTGGCCGTGAGGTTGGAAAAATATCTGGGAGACTATCCTCAGCGACTATAGAGTCAACCGGAACTCGGCGTTAAAAATGAGAGGAGGAAGCATTTTGGGACAGGCGAGACGTCTACTTGTAAGATACAACCACTGTTTTAGAATGCAGCAGATATCTCACAAGTCATAGCAGCCATGTTAGATGCTTAGATGCTTAGATCTGTCTTCAGGCCCAACCCCGTCGGGCTTTCAAGACAAACCTAAGCATTTAAACATGGCTGCTATAACTTGGTTAAGACTAATGTCTTGGCGTTAACTAGCGTCATTAATTCAGAGGGTTTCTCGATCGTGGAGCCTGAAACTCTTTCTCTCTCGAATTAATTATTCGCTACCGGTATAATAGCAGTCTAATTGTAGGGCTGAAAGCTTCAGTAAGTCCCCGCGCCAAAACCTGAACCTGTGTCTCACCCAATCTGTGCTTTGGGTGATCCTCGGCGGGTGACAACTTTAACTATCTCTGGAAGTCTACTTTCTAAAGCCCCCGAATCAACGAGGGTGTCACAGAATAAGCTCTACTGGTCCGTTGACTTAATTGCCGGCATCTGAATTGTGCGTTCTCCCTCTGCTCCTAAACCTGCCTGAGCCATTTGCTAAGTCACGTGACTAGGTGCACCCCATCACTGACAGATGCACGGGCCCAATCTTTCAACGCCCCATTCTCTGAACGCGTTTTCCTCTGGTGAAATACCACTTTTCCATCACTCTACATCGCAACATCGACACTGCAAGACCGTCTCTTCAAGCACTCTCGCGCTACATTCTCTGAATCGAGCGCAGAGAGAGTTGCTGTGCTACGCCCTGCCGGTCAATCAGGGACAGATGCCCGTGACCCGCACCTTTGATCAATTGGCCGGCCTCCTACTCTACGAACGCCGTTTCGCTTTGCTGCGTGCGAGCGAAGCGGTCCTCGTAGAAAGGACCGGGATCTTGGGAAGGGAGCTGCCCTTGGGTAGTTCACCTGTTAGCGGAACCGGCATTTGTTTCTGACTGACCCGCTGGGGCGTGCGAAGATCGACGATCCAGCCATTTCTGCCCTTTGCTCTCACGTCTTGGAACCGGTCAAGATAGCCACACCCTGGCAGTAAGTTGGCTGACATCGGTCGTGTACTAATCTCAGTGAAATAGATCCGGGTTATCATGTCGGTCGAGGCAACAGCATCATCGTCACCACGTCGCCGCGACGATAATGATCCGGTTAACACCTTTACAGCCAGCGGTTTAGCCGCCATCAATTGGGAACTACCCGGCGCTGAACAACAATATCTAATCCACCCCGATCCCAAGAATAAACACATTACCTTTGAAGCTTGTGTCGAGAATAACGCATCGAAACCCCTATCATTCTTTAGACTTCGAATCCCAGTCCGGCTCAAGCAAAAAGATATTGCCTTTTATATACATATACCACCGAATCATATTTTATCACTGGACTGGTCGCTTCAATCCGAGGCCACGGCTCCCGTGCGCGCAAAACTCAACTCCAACATCACTTGTCTTCGATTTAGTCTTCTCAAACCTGCGCAGTTAATCGTTCCTAATCAGGAAATACTGCAACCAAGCAGGTCCCTGTCTGCTAATATCATAAAGGCCTTAAAGTCGTTAGCCACGGCTCACGCGATTGCCGTATACCTCCAACATACAACTTTGTCAAAGCCGCGGTTAGAATCCATAGCCGAAGTGGTCCATTCGGGTCAATCGCAACCGGTTCCACGATATTGTGATCTGCACAGACTCTATGAAGGTCTTGGTGGCAGGACGCTGTTGCTCGTGGACGAGAACGAGAACGCGAATGGTGTGAGCACAAATTTGGAAGCGGCCCCTGAATTTCAGGGCGATAGTCCGCCATCGTACGACGAGATTGGCCCGGGCCCCCCAATACCCCATGTCACTTCGAGCACCCCATGGCCGGAGGATTCCAGTAAGGGGCAGGGAAAACGACATCGCCATTCCCGCGGGGACAGCACAGACAGCGGTGATTCTTCATCGAGTGGACCAAACAAGAGGGGACCTATACACAACGACCCCAGACACGCCGAGAAGGCGGCAGACCAGGGTAATAGGCTATATGAATTGGCTGATAGGCTTTTCACAGAGCTCGCCAATACGAAGGAGGTTGTTGCGAGGCAGGAGGTGATCATCAAAGAGCTCAAAGATAAGATCGACAAACTGCAGGACCAAGCAAAGGCTCAACAGGAGGAATTTGCTGTCCTAGAAGGGAGGCAAGACAAAGTCGATGTCGCTGTCCTCGATCTGGATACCACGGTGACTCAGCATGGCGACTCCCTGGCTGAGCTGGAAGATAACGTCGCTGTTCTACAGGACTGTTGTGATGAATTCTCGAGTGGACGTGGTCATGAATTGGAGGAGATGAAAGATGAGCTTAGATCTGAGGTCATGAATCGACTTAGGACCGCCTTAGAATCATGAATCGTTAAACTTATTTTCTTCTTAATTTCTATTGTGTGATATTCTTTTTAATTTCTATTATACTAATTATTTATGTATGTAGTACTTGTACGATAACCAATATAAGCTGACTAGATGATAGTTAATATCTAACGTGAAAGGGTTTTACAGTTGGATGCAAGGGACATTAAGGCACTCCACTGATGATAAGAATCCACCATACCAGATGAAAAAATTCACGGGAACGAAAACTTGTCATCTATTTCATTTGCTCATCCCAAGTTCTCCAGCACGAGCAGCATAAGCATATACGTGAATTGAATGGATTGCAGTGCGTAATGACAAAACAGGAAAACGGGTATCAAATATCAACTGCCTTCCAGACATCCCTTCGTCGAAGCTAAAGCCCATGCTTCGCTCCGCGACCCATTTAGGATCTTTGGACCGGTATCTCCCTCTAATCCGGACAAGCCTTGGGACAAGTCTGGTTACAGAAGGCCCTCTCTCAGGTCTATCCATTGAAACGGGTATAACCGGACCGAAGACCACCCATGTCATTAAGTCCATTGTCTTCGCCTAGCCCGTCATCTCAGAATGAAGGGGTATCTGGGGTCATTCAGTCATCAACAAGGAAAACAACTCGGCAGTCCGAACCACGGCCGCAGTATATCTAAAACGAGCAAAGGAAAAAATCAAGTCGTGCCGTCCAGGTTATCCCTAATACCGTGTGCAAGGAGATTCGTGAGAAGAGATGTCCGAACGAGGCAGCGAATGTGACTGGTGGGTATATTCCGAGACCCAGCCGCGTAAATGCAATCCTAGACGCCTTCGCATGAATACCATGAAGAGCAAAACAGAGAAATGCAGAGCGTATCGTAAAAAATATGGTTCGTCATCAAGTCAGGATCGTGTATCGTAAGCCAAAGTACTTGACACACGGCCTCGGGGGGTCGCGGTGAGATGTTCGTGATGGTTGCGAGGATATAATAGACGTAGCGATCCCAGGAAATTATTTGGTAGATAGTGGTTGGCGGCGAGTAAATTGACCCTCCCTAATAAGCGGGAGTGGCATTGTTCTCGCTAGTTGCGACGGCCACTAGAGCTTGTAGACGGAGCATGTTATCCCTCTCCCCTGTGGTCTCGGTGGGAGGCTGTTGCTGCGGTGGAGGTTGGTTCCTCGCAGGGAAGCCAGAGAACTGAGTTACATTCGGGTGTATCATTCGTTCCACCCTGGCTATCTTCTCGGGCCTGGCCTCGCTATGCACTGTGACCGGACCGTGATACCATCCGTGTCGCTTGTTTTCCCTAGAGTAAGAGACCATGGGAGCCGACATGGTGTGCTGATGGAAAGCCCGAGGTGCGGGCACACTCGGAGCGCTTGTCACGATCACGTCGTTGAACCTGACCGTCGGTGCATTAAGTTTGACGCGGTTGGCTTCAGCGTCAACAGCTTGCTGAACCTCCTGTGCCCATGTTCCTGCGCTATCCCCAGGTGGCGTTGTGTTTGAGGCAATATCGAGACGAGTAAGGCCACGGTGAAGACCCATATCCCAATTGGCCGTTGATGGCCTGTCCTCCGCCACGTGTTCGCGTACGGGATGCAAGCTTGGTTGATGTATAGGCTCTGAGTCAATCATCATAGGGGACGGGACGCGCCGCAGTGGAGAAGCAGTTCGATGAGGTAGCGGATCAAATGATTCAATACCAGGCAATCGCACGTTACTGCTCTGCGAGGTGGGATCCGCGATAGGCAGTGGACCTGAAACAGGACTTTGAAACTGCGATGGCGTTATCACATTGCTGAGACGGCTGCTTGCGTTAGCAACTGCAAAGTTACTGGACTCAGGGTGCCACGTCCTCCGTCGCCATGCTTCATCTGCGGCACTCGTGACCGAGTCTCTGCGGGAGAATACCGACGATGTAGGGGAAGCCATCACGCTGATAGACGGTGACAATGCCCCAGGATGAGACCCGTTGATAGGGCCAGGTCCGAAAAGCGGCCGGCCGGGAGTTGCACCATGAGGAGACTGGAACGGGTTGCCAGCAGACGAAGGTACGCTGAGCCGGCGACCAGGGGTGCGTGACCCGGTGGCATACATGCTATGTGCGCGAGAGTGAGATGATATAGGTGACGCAATACCCGAGCCCCATTTGGGACTGCTCTGACCAGTTGAAAAAGTCGCTGAAGTTGGGGTGCTAAAGTCACTTGGAGACACGGGCCGGTACGAGTATTGGCTGTCGTTGGTGCTTTGATAGGACTCGAACGAGAGTCTCGACCGAGGGTCGGCCATGACGAGGGGAGGAGGACGCCGCCGAATGTCGTCGCGCGCGGTGCTGAAATTTGAGTTGATTGAGGTAATACTGGATGTTGAAAGTGACTTCCCATGCCCACGAGCGCTTCCTACACTACCGGCAGTTGAAGCCCGCGCTCTGCCGGGTTGCCGCACCCTGTCCGTCCTGATTTGGCGCTGGAATCGTGTACCAGTAGCAGCGAGGGAGTCCATGGGTATGTCTTCGTTGACATGCACCGTCTGGGCGTGCTGGCGTAAGTTGTCAAGCCGGGAAAAGCGTCGCGAGCAGTGACACTGGAAGGGCCGTTCGCCTGTATGTTTCCTAAAACTGGTCAGCCTTTGGGCTCCCCTGGATTGTGCAGTTGAAGGGACAACGTACCTTATATGCCTAGCCAAATGCTCACTTCTCGTGAAGCTCAGGTTGCATGGTGGGTAATCCGTACAGTAGAACCTTTGCGATTTCTTCTTCTTGTTCGATTTTGTTCCGTCGGCGTTAACACTTTCGTCGTCCGAACCATCATCGCCGTCGCCGTCCGAATCATCCATGCCGATATCCTCGGAATCTCCTCTCGACCTCTTGGAGCGCTGCGAGTCTTCCCGTTGCGGAACATTGTTCTCATCTATACTCTCGGGGATCTGCACGGCCTGTGGGAAGGGTGACGTTGGCAGCGGTCGCTGCTGGTTCTGGCTGAAAGTGGCCCTCGTAGGTGTCGGAGTCGTGGGTGACTGTGCCCTTTGTTCCTCCTTCTGCACCTCGATGTTGACTGGCCGAAATGTTGCCGCCATCTTGTCGATGTTGCGATCGACAGGTATGTGGTGACGATGACAAATGGGAAGCAGGTGAGTGCAAGAAAGCCTTCTCAAAAGCCCACGGTCTCGCTGAACACGCAGCCAAACGTGTCGGAGGTTGTTCGAGACGGATTGAAAATAGGGCCCAGGGCCAAGGTGAAGAAGAAGAAGAAGAAGAAGAAGAAGAAAAGGAAGAAGCAAGTCTACCGTTTCAACTCATTCGAAGTCCTGTTCCACGTAGGTGCCCTTGGGTGGTGGTGGTGTCTGATGATGCTGATGGGCGACGGCGCTATGGCTCCGAGCCTCTCCGTGGGGCAATGCAGCGTCGAGGGGCGCGGGCTGAAGTCAACTGCGAAACCAAGCCCACTCGATGGCAAGGGCAGATTGACGGCAACGATGCACGGTGGATGAGGCGGACAGTGAAAGGGTGCTCACGGTCGGTAGAATCAAGTGATTCTACAGGAAAAGTTGAACACGACAATAAAAATCCACGAGGGCTGACCGGGCGTTGACGATATTAGTGTCCGGGTCCTGGTCATGTCCAAAAGACCAACCACCGAAAAGGCTGGGTCCAGATGCGGAAGCCGGGTTTGGAGCGCAGCGCAGCACAGCACAGGTCGCAACAGCAACAATGACGACAAAGTCAGACGTGGGCGGAGTCGAGCGATGCAATGCGATGCTTTCTCTCCGATGAGATGCAGTGAGGACAACTCGTGCAGAAGGGAACTCGTGTTCCAGGTGAGACGAGATATCACCCTGGTCAGACTGTCTCTCGGTGGCGACTGGAAGGAGGAGAAGGGCAGGGCCAGGGCCGCTGAAGGCAGGATGATGGGATGAGATGGCTAGATGGGATGTGGATGGGGATGGGGATGGATGGGATGGGACGGATTGTCAATGATGCTGACTTATGGCTTCCCTTGGGCCTGGTCTAGCGACGTCCGAGTACAGTTACCTCGACAGGGGCACAACTACGCTGCTTGGCAGGAGGATGGGTGGGTTCCAGGGTGGTGTGTGCCAGCGACATACATTGGAGTTCCCTACAGGCCAGAGGCTCGGCCGGCCTGCGTATGCGTCTGCGTGTGCCTGGCCGGCGACAGTCTTACAAAGTCTATCCATGTACTTTGACATGTCGACGTGACTCGGATCATTGGAACTCTGTTTCCTCTCCCTTCACTGCATACCCAAGCTCCCTGGGGTAGTCCCTGGGAGCACGTTGGGGCGGAGGCACGTACATTGCCGTTCGCTGCTCAACTAGACTCTGGGCCCAAGCAAGAGCAGATGGAAGACTCGCTCGTGCTAGACCTGCGAGAAGGTTGAGCCTCATCAAGGTCGAACTTTGAACCGCGCCGATCTGCCCGAGCAAATTCTACGTAGTGGCCTCCAAGAGGGGTGACCTGTGCTCTTCCTGGCACATTCCTAGATGGACGGCGCCCACCTCATACTATTACCTCGTTCTTCCTCTATTGCCATGGTTGAGGCCTGTCGTCGCATGGCTGGAGAGAGGGCTGGGTTTGCGACGGTACCTTATCTAGTGTTCGGCTCGTTATTTGTCTCGATATTTGACGCATTGACGAGAGGCTGGCTCGGGTTTTCAGGGCGCTAACACGAGACCTGAGGAATACCTACAGGGGGCCACTAGGACAGCCAACCGACAGGGGGCCTCGCCCTAGTCGCCTTTATAAATTGTGCGATTGGTCTGCGGCCAGGTGCCTGGCTTGACTCTGGCGGCGTTCGTGATCTGATCTTGCTTGGTTAGGTCTGGCGTGGGCGAAGCTTCCTCGAGCGCTGTGGTTCGCAGTCGGGGCTTGTAGTATGTCCACTCTCGTTGGCGCGTTGACTATTGCATGCGCTTGGGAGAGTGGAGGGATCCCATCACAGGGTGGCCGGCGATGTGGATCGCCCTTTTGACATCTTGGAGGGGCTGAAGGAGGGGCAATCGATCAAATGTCAGCGCAAAGCAAGGCACCGACGTGCTAGCTTCGCTGGCTTGTACACTATCGACATCATCCTACATTCACAAGTCTATCTTCAGCCTGGCCTTGACATCTTAAGGATATGCAGGCCTCTACTGCGACGAAAGCCAGCCAGGAGCGCATTATAGCCCTATCTCTTCCTCCACTTCCACAGACGTCCCTCGCGTTTCGTCTCCAGCAGATCTCTAGCCCGTCTACCCAGTGACCGACTGCCGGTCGCGGTAGATCGAGACAGCATTTCTATTTCGAGCGGCAGATTGTGTCTTTCCCTGTGTCTTGCCCCCCTGACCAGAATCCCGGAGGATGTCTCGTGAAACTGAAATTGGCAAGACAGCCCACTCTACAGCCAATGTGGTGGTGACATGTCGTCGGGCGCTGTAAGATTCAATCGTCTGCCCGATATCGCCTCTTAAATCCGACACGTCTACTTGCGCACCCTGCGGCTATCTACGCCCACCCTTGGCCCAGAGGCTCGCGACGTAGACTTCTTTCAGCCGTGAATTGTAACGACTTCCGATCAATCCTAAGCAATTGTCGATTCGTCTACACTTGCTGCGTTCCCGGCATGGTACTTGGGATCTGCGAGGCTTGGCGGCTCTGACGCAAAGGCATGGAACGGTTCATGGTCGATCGAATCTATATTTGAACAAAGAGACTCCACCGCGGGGTATGCGACAAGAACCCCCGATTTTAAACGGTAATGGTCACACCGAGATATATTCCGCCCATTCATATCCTATATCGCAGCCCGTATCGACCGCCAAATGCAGGGCCCTCCGGCACCCGTTCTCAGCAGGGTGATCCCTTGCCGAACACCATCGTCCGCCCTTCGCAAGGCGGTAACGTTTCGTTCCTCGAGTCAGCTCGTAGTGCCTTCAGCTGTCAGCGATTATAAATATTGGTATATATTGGCAACCTTCTATAAGCGGCTAAAGGCAGTCACTCTGTTCTGTTCGGTGCGTGTAAGCCGGCAGAGCAAACAAAACCAAAAGCGGACACCTGCTCCGTTCGGAACCCAGGCCCTGAAGTTGATGCACTCTCCCAGTGCCACCTGCAGCTTGCGCCGATGTTGGCCTGCATTAGTAGGGCATGAAGGCGCCCAGCTGGCGCTGAGAGCAATCCACTCTCACCATTTGTCGCTCAGGTACATCCACCATGCTGGTGAGAGGATTGTTTCAGCTCTCCGTAGCGTCTTTATCTTTGCCTACCTGAGGATATTCAGGTGCACATATCTGAGCCGGACTAGCTGTTAGTTAGATAGGCGAACTCATGACCAGCGCTGAACCCATTCCCCCATGTCTGTTAATGTAGTCACTTTTTGCCATGTTATACACGACTATCCAAGTGCTCGCAGGTTGGTCGGCCGAGTTCGAGTCAACCTTCCCGTTCATGCTATATCGCCCGAGGTATCCGCTCTCAAAAGCGCTGTGTGTTTCGTGCCTGGGCGAGCCGTCGCCCATGTTGGGGGAAGGAAGCCTTCGCTCTCTTTGGCATATGGTTGGCTGAATGCAGCAGTCTGAACCTACAGCTCCCCGAGTCGGTACGTCTTGCCATAGCCTCCGTGCCCGTGAGGAACTTTCCGTCCCCCGGGCAAACGTACGGCACATATCGATAATTTCTCCGCCGCTTCTAGAGAGGAATATTCGTCATCACGGAGTAGGTGGTGGTAGCCTTCCACAGAATGCCGAAAGGAGCCTAGGAAGCTGTGTTCTGGCTTCTACCGGACGAAACGACACGGAACCAATCACGCGATATTATTCCGAGTTTCATCTAAACGATATCACACCGCGTATGCATACGTTCATGTTGAGGCTGTGGAAGAGAGGACCCCAAGACACCCGGGTTGCGGGTGAGGACGCGCAAACGCGCGAACCCCCTCACCCAAGCCCGCATTGCAGCACCCCTTGTCGGCCAGCTGGTATCGATAGATTGTCCATACGCAGCAGGTTGGCAAGGGCATCGTTGCAGTCAGATGGTCTGGAAAGCGGGCTGCATTATAGTGCGGCTTATTATTACATGCCGCAGACCCTCGGGACAGTGCTTCTAGAAATCCACGTTTCATCAGCAGCGCGCAGTCAGATGACAGGACAACTCAGGGCGCAACAACGCTTAGCCTGCTCACAGCCATTGACTTTTTTTGCGCTGGTCCCCCTGTAGGTATGTGCTGTGCACGCACACAGCTGGAATCCCACTTGACTCAGACAACCCAACGTCCGGCTTATCGGGACCGACGAGTGTTGTTGCGTAAGCTTGCTCCTAACTTCAAGACTGCATGGCAGGCGAATCTAATGCCTTACATACTGTAATATCCACGTAGTGGGAGACTATCTTGCGTCGGATCAGCACTTCGAGTCCTTGTTCCTGGCGGCTGAGGAATGTCTCAAGCCAGATCAACTGCATCCTTCGTTGGATATCACCAACAGTCGCCCAGCCTCTCTTCCATAGAGACGAGGCCGCGCAACTCCAGGGTCCCCAATTATTGCTTCCCCTTCAGGCGACATGCCTGCATTCGGCGCAGGGACCAGCATCTTAACACGGCACCAATCATGCTGTGAAATGCAAGGCACAGGACCACACTAGGTCATCCGCCAAAAATCCTATCCTCCCCGCTTATCGCCGGTACCTTCGGCCTCTGACCTGCTTAGGCGTAGAAAACCGGGAGACGATAGTACGCATATGATGCACGCTTGCGTGCATTCTTCCAAAGCAAGGGACGTTTGGCTTTCGGATGTCCCACCCAACATTAGCATCCCTTTCTCTCCACAAACGCCTCGTCGATTTTTGCTTTTTCACTGCTTCGCTGCGATCCGGTTTGGCACTGCTTCATGCTTGACCGCTTTTTGGATGACTGATCTCTGTGCCTCGCATCAGAATTAAGGTTGACATCGCGATTGTGATGAGATCGAGCCTGCTTGGCATGCTGACCACGTTTCTCACCCGAGTACTGCATTGCCGGGAACCTTGTCCAAAGTCTTGAGCTTGTGTAGCCGCGACTAAAGACTTGCACATTCGTCCGTAGCCGAGTCAATACTCAGCAGAGTGCCTAACAAAGTAAACATGAGGTGCCTTGAAGTGTGGTACCACAGTCAACTGCCAGCCAATACGAAACGTAAGACCAACCACTTTTCCCATCCATCCTCACCGAATTTGAATTGTGGGTATCGATCGGTCCGGCTCATGGCTTTCTGTGAACGGCCAATACAGGCATGGTTTTGTTTACAGCAAGCATCTGCTTGCAAGGTCCGGTTGCGTTGCATGCAAGGCTACTCAATAGGCGAAACCTAATGTACGTCGTACCTCTAAAGCGCTTGCACCCTAACATGGTTCGCCCCTTTTTTTTTTTTTTTTTTTTAAACTTCTTCCTTACTTGATAACGAACATATTTACCAGGCGGGGCTTTAGAGTTTCTGGTAGTTACTGATCTCATTGGCTAGAACGAGGGCTTCTCGAAGACTTCTTCTGCGTTTGACTTTCGTATAGATCGTGAAGTAATTGAAGTTTGCCGCTGTCTCTTCATACAGATGTCTTAAACTCAAAATCCCCACCTCCAAGGTCTCGGAGATCGAGTAGAGTTGAACCAAAACCTATGTGGTATTTAAACCTAAGGTCTTGCACGAGTCGTGGATAATCCATTCATGACGACTCCGTCTGGTCTTCTCTGCAAATCCTCCTGTCGGGGATGCCTCACTCAGATCTCCACGCATTTCCCTTGCCTTTCTTTCGGTTTAGAAGGATTCAGGCAGTCCAAGAATACTCGATGGCTTGCCAAGACGGTAATTGTTCGCCATATCCGAACTTTTCGTGGAAGAGGGAGATTATAAGACCGTCCAGCTGGTAGTACGAACTGGAATAGGATCATAGTGCTGCACAGGCCAGGGTTTTGCTGCAATGGCTAAGTCTTCATAAGATTGCTTCCTCGAAACCGCGCCAAAATATCCAGCCCTCGTATGGCAAACCCATACTATCATCTGAGAGCATACCAATAGTGACAGATCGTATAGTGCCAGGGTGTACGCAGCTAACGTTGACTGGGAAAGAACATACAGAAAATGGAATCGAATATCCGTTAGTCACTTAAATGTCATTTTCCGGTGAGCGTAACTTCGTTTCGACAGCCGCCCGACGTACCCATCATAGGGAAAAGATCATGCTGTTTGTGCAGCATATTCCTTGGTGCAGGAAGGAAAACCTGTTTGTTACGAAAAAGACTTGGTGTTGTTGACTTCCCGGATCCATGGCAACACTCGAGAATGCCTCGTCCGTATTATTCGGCCACCCTAAGTATAAGGACATAGGACTTGGGTCTCAGCCATGTCTTGCATGTCCGTCGGGTTGCGTATTATATTATCTACCCACCGGCAGACACTTGGCTGGCAAGTTTACTCAACTGCATGTGGTCTGGCGAAAGGAAAAGCAATGCGATGTGTGGCTGGCCGGCATGTTGCTCAAGGCAGAAATCGCGGGACGGTAGTCTCCATCCCTGCAATATCGATCAGCATTCGAAGACACTCTGCACACCATCGTGTAGGCCAACGAAAGACAATACTCTCTCTGGGAAACTTCACGTGCCACAAGGTAAGGGATATAGGTATGCGGGGCATTGCATGCACCACCCTATCCTATGGTCTAGAACTTGTGCCCCGGGCGGCTAACAGTCTCGCCGCTGGTATTGATTTCAACTGCACAGCTCAAGAACCTACTCTGTTTTATTTATCTCTATGCTAAAAGATGTCGTCATTTTGCACTCTGTTCCGTAGGGTAACCGACCCCTCTGATCTCCGATCAGGATTCATGATTTCCGTCATAGCTGGTGCTGCTGGGGTGTCTCCGAAGCTATGGATACCAGCCGCGACCGCATTCGCAGCGGGCTATACCTTCAGGATGAACTACACCATTCGTGAAGGTAGAGGACCTTCCATGTATCCATTATTTAGCGATTTTCGGACGTCAATTTCATTATCGCGGGTGCGGGATCCGACAAAGGACTTGCAGCGTGGAATGATCGTTTCTTTCAGGTAAGTCGACTCATCTTGAGGCAAAATATGGGAAGCACATAAAGTTGATACGTATACTGAATAGGAGCAAGATTCATGGGGAGCAACAACGCTTATGCAAGAGGGTTATTGGCCTACCTGGGGACGTGGTATATTTCAGAGCTTCACACACACGCGTCTGGGCAAAACCGTATGTACATCCACACGTCAAAGTTCCTGCAGGCCACTACTGGGTCGAGGGAGACAACGCAGACGCTTCTGCGGACAGCAATCTTTTCGGGCCCATTCCAGAGGCCAGCATCGTTGAGAGAGTAGAGTACTGCTTATGGCCCTACAGCAACATGGGAAGAGTACGTTGGGAAGAGTTCAACGCCACCGAGAGGCACGTTACCAACCGACATATCATCGCGCGAGTAAACAAAGACGCAGAGATACGAGAGGCGAAAGACAAAAAGGCGAAAGAAGCCCGGGCACTTGCAAGAGTAGACACTAGGGCGACAAAACAGCAGCCAGCAGTCCTGTCAGCTTTGAGAACATCAGGGAAGCTCAATGAAGGCAGCTTCACTACAGGTCAGGCACAGCAGATTGCGACAGGCCCGAAAGCTGGAACACTCAAGGCGGCTGGAACCAAGCGGAAAAAAAGCCATCGGACGCCCCCCTCAACGAAGCATTGAGTTTCACGTAGCCTCAGACAATTATAAGTATGCACTAGATCCCAGCAAGTGACATGTTCCTACGATATTTCACACAACTACTGGTCTTGACTGGCATCGTATGCATGAGAAAATCCAGCGAACACTGTGCAAGTCCCTGTCTATCACAATCCCTAGGAGGAAGCTCAAAGATGCAGCGATTTGAAATACTGAAAACGTGAGCCACGCGTTACCTGCTGTGGAACCACGTCGACTGCGGCTTGAATCGGCAGTGACGTCGCTACATTCAGGCCTCGCGTATAAGCCAGATTGGTTCTCACTGCTACAGGTGGACGTGAAATATCAAAGCTCTGATATTATACGAGTGAACAAGCTGAAGCAGCTCTCCTGGTTATCTTCGTCAGGGGTTATTATGACCTGCTTGTAATACTAGAACAGATAGCCGTACCCTATGGGCCGCGCCCGCGTTTTGAATAATGACAGAACCTGTTGAACGTTTCACTATTTTTCCGCTTTTCTCAGTGAATCCGGGAATGTCTCGTATTGTTCACAATCCTTAGGTATCTCGACAACGGCGGAGCGAACGTAGATATGTTTTCCACCTGCCCAATTCAGTCCCTCGATACAACCCGCTTTGATGCTGACTGTCGGTCTCGGCTTGCCATCTGCATCAGTGATGCGGTGGAACATCCTGGAGCCGCACGTCGGACAGATGTAGCAGTCCATACTTCCGCCAGTATCCGTCGGTCGGTTGTATACTTTGAGCTTCGATCTGAGGTCTTCCGATAGTGGGAAAGGCCCTTCTGCTGGATATATGGCAGATGTGCCAAAGGCTGTGGCTGACTGGTTCCGACACTCTGTGCAGTGGCAGTGAAACAGATCAATATGTTGTGCCGTTGGTGTCGAGAAGGCGACGCTATGACATTGGCAGCGAACCTTGAGTGGTTTCTGTTGAGATGTCATCTTGGAGTAAGCGCGACCCTGCCAGAAAGACTGATTTAATACCCGTGGTTCGGAAACAATTAGCACTCGACAGGCGTATCGCAATCGCCAAGCAACAGCTGAGCCTTGTGATAGAGATCAATTCCGAATCTATGGTTTGTATCGGGTTTAAACGTTTGATGAGATCAAGGTCTTCGCGTGAGGGTCGACCAGTATCGTTCTAAACATGTGTGGTCTCATGGACTCTTATTTTGGGATATGATGAGACGAACAGCAGCATCTGCTGTCATTGTGCTAGAAGCAGGTGAGGCTGAAAGGGCGCGATTGACAATTATTGTTGACAACGGCAACTCGCTCGGAGCTAGCCGGCACGACTATGGGAGTGTAAACGGGCCAATCAAGCTCAGGCTTTGCAAGTATCTCTGGTGTCTATGAGCGTCTCATCGATACAGCGCCCTGTACAAGCCAGTCCTCTACCTTGAATTTGACGATAAACCATGGCTCAATTGCCTGGAGGAGGCCCCGGGATATACTCAAACCAACAACCAACAGGAGCTTGCGTGGGGGAATGTCATTATCTAGCCATTGCATCTCATTCGATTGAGTTGTGGACATGGCGCATGTTCGTGGTCTCCTTGGTCCGCCTCTGTTCCTATTGTAGTTGATCACAGTAAGTAAAGACTTTGAGGTCCTCCTATTCCGGCTGAATGCGAGGCTTCTGTGATTAGCACAAACCCCTAGTACCCCACAGCGCCAGAACCAGGGAAGTGACTACATTAGAGACTGGACTATAGCATGATATGTTATGATCGAATTCAAACCTAACTGTATCAAAAGCGGACCCAGATACTTCGTCCTTGGTTGATAAGTTGGATCCCGCTGGTGCAAAATGCACCTTCTTCTTCTTCACAGGAACTCTCTACGGTAAGTTCAAATATTTATTTCCTGCTTTCACTCTAACTCGGATTCCGGTTGCGTCTACAATCAGAGAGCTGCTGTCAAGAAGGCATAGGACAACGACCATCAAGTCCCCTCGCACGCATGGTCAGCAAGAAACAATATCGACCAAAGCCTATTGCAACGAACTGACTTCAACCACTAGGACCCATGCTAATCTCGCCAACTTGAAGACTTCCCAAATCCGGACTGAGATGACGAAGGTGGAACAAGCCTTTGTCGACATCTTCGGCAAGAAGCCCGCCCACATGCGACCCCCGAACTTGGCCACCAGCACTAGCATGCTGTCAGTTATGCAGCAGATGGGCTAGGTTGTTATTACGGATGATATTGGTGCTGGCGACTGGAATCAGCAGACGCGAGGTGAAGTTTACTCAAGCGAGTGCTAGCGATAACGGTCACATTCCCCGGATGCATGAGACATACGACTCGACTGTCAACACCTTGGTACCTTGGCTCATTAATTAGGCGGCGTCTAACAACCTCAAGATCGTGACTATTGGTAAGTACTTTACTTGATGCAGAACTATATGCACAGCTGATATTTTACAGCTGAGTGTCTTATGATGCTGCCAATAAATACCAGCCCGGAAACTTTACAGGTAACGGAGCCACGAGCTGTTAAGTGAAAACCTCCACTTTTGATCTCGGAGGGTTTTTAGTCCTTGTTGGACTTTATTATGTGCTCCATGGCGGTGGCTGTTACCGTTTACATATGGTAACATGACAAGCACCAAGATCCAGTCCCACGATAGCCAAAACAATAGCCTCTCACTCTATTAAGTGAGACGGTCACATCCACGAGCATTCAGTTCAGTCCTTCATTCACGATGCTTACAAATGTAAACCATGTTTCAAGTATTATTAGAAATTATTGAAGTTTTAACCCATCGTCGACAACCTAACGATCAATTACGTGGGTTTTAACTTGCAGAACGAATCTTATGCGATGTACTAGACACCCTCCCGATTGTTTGTGAGATTACTTATGACGTTTAAAGATATTATATCCGTTAATCAGAATCGCTGGCCCGAACGCCTAGAGCATTCTCTTTTTGATCATAACTATTTCCACTATTTGTTATCACAATCAGAACAGCTACTAAAAGCGCTTGAAAACGTGAACCTGATAATCGTCATTCCAGACGTGAGTCGACCGGTTTCACATAAAAAACGTTGAAGACCCTCGAGATATCGCTTCTTCAATATCACACTAAAGATGTTGTTATGACTAGAGTGAATTATTTCCATGAGCAGCTTTGTCCATACACTCGACCCGTACGTGTTGTACGCGAAGGGTATGTTCGATTTGGCTCGTATTCAGTAGTATCCGGAATAGACAAGTTCAATAATGATGCATGCACGCATAGTGTATAAGTCTGGTGAAAGCGCTAGGAAAGACTGAACGCTTGTGTTTCTAGTGCTTTAACTAGACTATGTCCGCCCCTATGTATGCTAGTCTACTGGCTCCTAGGAAAATTCAGGCGCGACTCCGCTTTGTACATTCCCATTCATCTGTGTAGCCTTCTTGACCCAAGACATTCTAAAACAACGCGGTGCATTGACATTCCTGTGTACGCTTGTGTGAATACCCTTGTTGTTCAAGGATCTCTTGTCGCAAAATCAAGACCATCAAGCTCACCTGCATGACGAATCACGCTTGGCCTTCTCGATCATTCGTCTTCGTTTCCTCAGATGGGTCAAATTTATTGCTCACTAGCCGAGGACAGTTCGGTTGCATGAGAAATAAACCCAATTCAGCATCCCTGTTGTTTTTTATGTGTTCGAGGATCCTGCTGAATTTTGACTTGCATGCATCGCATAAGTTCTCCAGGCTCATGGTGGCAGATGTACTACCCAGAGGCGTGATTCCCCATACTTGGTTCCATTCCACAGAGCCGTGACTCTGGGGGTAATTCATTCGCTTCAGCCAACCATGGATGTTGTGTTTTTGGGCTTGGAGGCAATCATTCTTGTGCTGCGGACACGGGCAAGCTTTCTTGTCACAGTTGCCGGACTCGTGGGCCTCTGCCATCTTGAGGGACAGATAGATCGGCTTCGTTGCGAATCGAATGAATTCGACCCGACACTTTTCTATGTCGCCTAGCTTCCCATTAGTCTATTTTGCCCCATCATGGCCGCTCTTTGCTACCTACGTATTGCTTCCCAGGGTACCATCCAGATTGTTACTATCAGTATTCTCTGAGCTGAGGATATTGTCTCAAGGAAAGCAAGTTCACACGCCGCGCGCTGAAAAATATCTTCCAGTCCAAATTGGTAGGCAACCTCAAGCCATCTCGCATGCCCCAGTGAACGAAGATCATGGGAAAGCCACTTAGGAAGCGCTGGATCCAGCAACTGGTGGACGCTGGAAAATATGAGTTGATCAATGCGAGTTTCGTCGAGATGGTTCGCGAGGGAAGCGAGTGCAGATTCCTCGTCCGTAGTTGGCGCCTCGTGGGCAAGTCCTACAAGATCTAGGAACCCTTTGCCCTTGAAAGGCAAGTGAACAACACCAAAAGACCCCGCTGGCGTGACCGTGGCGGTGGCGACAATATATTGCTCCCATTTCGGAAACCATTTGATGATTTGTTGCGAGGAGACAACCATGGCTCGCTTCTCCTGGAGTTCCTTGTTCCGGATCTCCTCCTCGGTCAAGATCTTGGCTTTTGGTAGCTCGACGATGCTCAGGTCCAAGTCGTACTTTCCTTCCTCCATAGATACTACCACTGTTGCACCATAGAGACATTCTAGCGATAGAGTTAACGCTGTCCTGGGTGTAAGCATCTTGTACGTCGTTACTTACTCAAAGTCATCTTCCATTTTTCGAGTTGGTCGAGAGGTATGAATGTGAACTTTGCTTTGCTGGCGGGCTCGTTTCGTTGTTCGGCCATCGCGCCTCGCGACGCGAAACTGTACGCACTGTAACCAGACTGTAGCTTGAAATCTTGCTGAGCCGAGTTTAGTGGGAAGGAGGTACCAGAAATTCGACGCTGTGAGGTGAAGGTAAGGGTAGGGTCAGATGGCTCTGGATCGGGCTTTCTGAGTGGGAAGAGCGTTTCGACTTGTACGGGAAGCGTCGCGTCCAGATTAATCGGGGTGTGAATATTTTGCCAGTGAACCATGAGAATCGAAACTGGAAAGAACAATCAATGGAACAAATCTCAATTTTATTTTATGTAAAACAGATCAAATGGCAACGAATAATGAATCTGTTAGTTGTCATTCTTGCTACTTCCCCTAGCAATCTACGCGATCTACCAAGTCGAAACTTTCCACGACGAAATTATGAAATCCCTCCAACCACCAATAATATGTAGCAAATGAATACGAACCGTGAACTATAACTTTATATTGACGAAGCCCGAAGTAGTCGTCCCTAATCAACTTGTCTGGAAATGGTGTGTTGTCGATTCGCACCATTCAGCGAACCGTGTGGACAACCCATTACCACCTTCGTCCTTTGATTTCAACCCAGCAGAAACGTGCTCGGGTAATGGGCCAAATCGACCCCATGGAATTATGTATCGCCCATTGTTCTCCTGCGTAATTTCCGGCGAGAAGCCAGCGAAGACTTCTGTAAGTGCACCAGCCTCTGGACCCTTGAAGACGATACCCTACCAAGAGTCAGTAAACTAGCGGGTGACTAAGAGTCTAGAATACAATGTACTCACCATTAGAGCCCTTACAGGAGCTGGCATGTGTCGTTGCAACTCTGTCTTCGTCAAACCAGGGTGTAAAGACTATTTCCCCGTCAGCGAGTTACATCTTCATGCTGCTCAGAAAGATTGACTGACCATGCTGAGGATGCCCTCCTTCCCCAGCTTACGCGCATATTCGTGAGCAAGAAAAACCAGTCCGGCTTTCGACTGCATGTAGTTCGCTCCCGGACTATCCAGTAGTGTAGGCCCATCCAGTTGTTTGTCCCACACGACACCCCCTTTCGGTGTCCCGAGCGCGATGATGGAGGCTACCCAGACAATCCGCACACTGCCAGTTGGCGACTGCTTAGCTGTACTGACTAGTATGGGCTCAAGCAGCCTTGTCAAGAGGAAGGGGCCTATGGTGTTTGTTCCCAGCTGTAGTTCATGCCCCTAGATGTACTTGTTAGCAACCCTGTCGAAACAGAGACAACCAGGCTGATTAGTATACCTGTACAGTCTTGGCATCGACGGGCGTGACCATGACGCCTGCATTGTGGAAGAGAACATCAAGACGTTGCTCTTGGGCCAGAAACTTTTGGACTGCGGGCTTGATCGTCGCTAGATTTGCTAGGTCAAGCACAAGTTCTTGAAGCGTCCCTTGACTGTTGGGGTACGAAGCCTTAATGTTTCCAAATGCGCGGTTGATCTTTTCCACTGAGCGCGTCGCTATGTATACAGTTCCATTCTTCCCGTATAGCATTCTTGCCAACTCAAGTCCGATACCTGCCGCGGCTGATCGGGGGGAGAGGTGAGCATGTGTAGTTTGGCAAGGTTTGAATGACAAAATACGTACCACCAGTCACTATGTATACTTTGCCCTTGAGATCAGGAAGATCCTTTTCCGTGAAGGTTGGGCATGGTGGGAATATTTGGCTTGGGATAGACATGTCGGGTATGTAAGAGAAGAGCTATTCAATTCTCGTCAGAGAAGCAAAGATGCACTCGAGCGACTTTGGAGTGTTTTATGGTTGATGACTGTAGCGATGATGAACTACTGTCGTTGTCTGACTTTTAAAGTGCTATCCTCGGATCTTGTAAAGGGACCCTGGCGATCATAAATACAGAAGAGCCCGATCTCGCCGGCGCCCGTGTTTCGGGTCATCCATCATTGGCAATGTGTCAATGAAGGAGTCTCCTACTGATCTGCCTCTATGTACTCTACAGTCTTCGGAATAAGAAGTGGTCTTGCAGACATATCCGGTTGTTGTGGCTATGCGGAGCCGGTTGCTCTTATTTATCGGATATGGTGTCGCCCAGACTGAACAGATAAAGCCGTTTCGGCCTCCGCGGCCGTCTAGTTAGTGCTTGGGGGACTAAAGCTAACACGTTTGGGCTGCTGGGGTAAGTACATTTGGGTGAAGAGATGTGAATAAATATCAACCACAAGGACCAATCAATGAAACAACCTGTTAATACACGCGGTGGTGTAATTCGCACTGGGAAGACGTTGCTTGCGTACCAGATGAAGGTCATGCATACCTACACTGTAAATTTAATCCCATCAAATGGCTTAAAGGCAGGCGTGAGTGTTTTGCATTGCAATATGTCACTTACCTTATTGGCTGGAGGGGGGAAAAGAGTGGGATCAATTGAAGCTGGGGCCGGTGGGGAAGCTTTTGGATTTCCGAACGCCCACTCACTCACCCACCCACGGCTTTTCTGCGCGTCTGTCGCTCACTCAAGTCAGGATCGCGGTAAAACACCGGCCGTCAGTCTCAAGTGGTTCTCTCAAGCTCCGGTCCGAGGATCATGTCTGGCGAATCGAATGACCCTTCAGCCTACCCGGCTCTAGCTGAGGCCGTCGAAGCCGTCCAGGAATCGCAGTCCCAACACCCGCTGCAGCTGCAACATCAACCTCAATCCGACGAGCCCCAGGACCATCAACCGCCCCCGCCCCCGGCAGACTCGCCGTCGCAACACGACCAGCAGCACCACATCCCCGTCGCCTTGCAGTACGATGGCCTCCAAGCCACCGCTGTCGCCCATCATGGCCTGCAGGCCCTAGAGGCCGCGACCGCCGCCGCCGCCCCGAACCCGCTGGCTCAGCAGTATGCCCAGTCCGCCTCCATGCACGTCGCAGAGGCTGCCCAGTATGCGCCCATGACCCCTCAGCAGTCGGTGCCGAATGGCGCATCCATGAGCCCGACGCCATTGCAGCAGTCCGCCCAGAAGGTCACCAGGCTCCGCCGCGCCTGTGATATGTGTAGTTCTCGGAAGGTCAAGGTAGGCCACTATATACACCATGTCATGTCTCCCTGCCCTTCCTTGTAGGTGCTGATTCTCCTTCACTTTTAGTGCGACGAGAGCGGCCCGCCTTGTAAACCATGCCGTGACCTGAATGTCGAGTGCACTTTCTCGAGAGAGATGAAGCGCCGCGGACCTCCCAACAAGCACGCGGAAGCTGCCAAAGCAGCGAAACGAGCAAGGGCTGACGGGCAGTCCCCGAACCAAAACGCCGCGGAAGCATTGGCTTCTATCGGTGGTCAACCCAATGTTCTGGACGCTGACATCATTGCGCCTTGGCCTGTCCTGACTCTCTTGGTCGACGATTTCTTCACTTACATCCATCCTCTGATGCCTTTTCCCCACGAGCCGACTTTTCGAGCAGCGTTCAATGCGCGCGCTGATCGAACAAGCACCGAGTTCCTTGCTCTGGTAGCAAGCATGGTGGGAGTCTTGGTCGCTTCATTCCCGAGAAGCGCCAGAGCGCATCTGAAGGCTACGCATAGCACCAGTCTTTTCCCAACTGCAATCACCATGATCGAACGCTGTCGTGCTGTGGCAATGGATTCGAGGGGCTCGACATATATGGCCAAGGAACAGATGACGGTGGACGATGCGGCCACAAGCTATTTCCTCGGCCTATCGGCAGCCTACACCTTACAATGGAAGGCTTGCAAGAGATACATGGCCGAAACCATGGCCTTTTGTCGAGAGATTCTCACACAGCATCGAGCTCATAGCACTTCGACTGTTGCCGACATAGCAGCTGCTCTGAGTGGCGCCAATAGGCCCATCGACCACATACAAGATCAAATCACTAAGCGGATATTCTGGGTCATGGTTGCCGGCTTGAGATCGATGACCCAACTTGGCGCATCTATTAATGAGATACCGCTTCCGCCGCCGACCACCCAAGAGCCATACCCCGATTTGCCTGTCGAAGTCGATGATGACCTCATCTATCCTCATCAGATCCTCGCGCAACCTGAAGGCACTACGTCGCTGATCACCGGTTTCAATCACAACGTCAACACCTACATGGCCATGAATGAACTGGTAGGTGTTGACATGTGCTATGGCATCAACTTCTTCGAATGGTCTGCACAAAAATCCATGTTAAGCAATGCTCTCTCGTCGACGAAGGCTCACCTGGAGAGGCTGCCCGATTCGTTACAGATCAAGATAGACCCTACTCAGCTTGATAACGGGCTGGGAGCAGTTGCCGATGACCCAAACTTGCGATATTACCCACCCGCGTTCCCGGCAACACAGCCCCCCAATGATGTGCGTCACAGTCTTGCAGAGGATCCAAACCGACGACGACGACTGCAATTAGAAATCCAGAAGGCCAACATATACGCATCTCAACTGGCCACTCGCTCGTACTTCGTTGAGCGTTACCTCAATCTTCACGACAGTCACAAAGCACAATCAACGCTGAGTAGTCATGTTGGTAACGACATCAAGGTCAATGGCGAAGATGTCAGAGATGAGATCGACAACATGGTATATGATGAGCGTGAGGCTATCATCAAGAGCTTGCTCACCGTGCTCACCTCCATCACGCAACGTAACATGGAGCCGAATGGTGTCTCGCTCGTGAACAAAATTCGACAGATTGCAAGTACGCTTCTCAACGATGCGCCCGAACGCAAGGGACCTGTCGCAAAACAGGCAGAAGAGTATCTCGGCAAATTTCTCGAAATCCTCGTAAAGCTTGAGCGAACCGGTGCCAATACTGTACCCGGCACCATGACCCCACAGGATGAAGATGAGGAATTGCAGCACTGGGCAAGCCTGCGCGACTATCAAGTTCAGTTCCTCAATAGTGGTGGTTTCTTAGGAGGGGTTTACTAGGAGTTGCTCCTTTAGGGGCCTCTGTACCCTCCTGGAAGGAGCTCAGTATGCGCACTGCGTATGTTACAGGGCAACTTTGGCCTGGCTCTCCTACTGCTTGCAGAGAAGATTTCTGTGCATTCTCGATGGAAAGTCGGCGATTCTGGTCATGGTTCAAGTAATCGTTTGCATTGCTCGCATACGGCATGTATATTATAACGTGGCCTGCGTTCCTTTATTTTATACCCCGTAATTATCCAGGTCTGCCAAGGGGAGTTCATGGGGATATACATATTTACGTTTCCTCTGCTATTCAGCAGAAAGTCTGACGTTGTGGACTAGGCTAAGGACATCAACTACATGTAGGCGTTGGTTTCTAGTTTGCACGTCGGTCACGTAAGTGATGAAGCATCATTGTGCATCATATGGGTGGTGGCCTGGCGTTGATGATTGATCGCAAACACACCTATTCAATGCAAATCGATATGCCGCCATCATTCGCTGTGATACTCAATTGTAACGTTACGTATTATGACTACCTGTCTACAGGAACTCAGTGCCTCGACGGTTCAAGAGATCGTACGATTCTGTCTCTGCTTCATTGGCGATCGTCCACGCAGACATCTGATGCCTCGCTTTATGCCACAGCCACCTGATTGTCGATACAACAACTATCACTAACATATAGTCTAGGGTGGGGACGAAAAGGTCAGCAAAGGACAGGCGCAAATAGATCACCCAGACGGCAGTGGCAGTATTGCACAGTCATGAAACTTGGGAGAACGTGGGAGAAGGCAAATTGGCAGAAAGAAGAGAACAATGGTCGGGATGGTCAGAGGGCGTGATTATGTGACGCAAATCTAGCTGGGGTTGAAACAGAGGAGATCCCATCATAAGTGAGATGTTCAAGGTTCCCTCAGAACACTGTAGTGTGTCTCAACATGAAATCGACCCCATAGTGATTTTAGCCCACGGCGCACATTCCATTGTTATGTGTATAATTATTGGGGTCATGAGACACTACCTTGCACACCGCTGGGCCCACGCACAGAGGACAAAGGTTGAATACGAAAACGGTCAACAATGTCTCACATTTTTTAAGGTTAGAGTGGTATTGTATTTTGCGCTGCTGCGCAACTCTACATGGTCGACAAACATCTGATCAATTATTGTGGCTAGAATTGGCAAAGTTCCCAACATAGGTATCGCTTTTGTGCACCACCAGCGATGCGATGGCGAGCACCAGCGAACCGTTGTCTCCATGGGCCACGCGATTTGGCGTTACCGAGTTTCGCAATTGGAAGGACGGAAAGAAGCACTCCAACATAGCACCTGTAGAACCCAGACTCGAGCCGAAGTATTACGCGGACAACACCAATGTTTCTATCTATGGAACGGACCCAGCATCCCACAAGGTCAAAAGACCAACAAACGACGAGCTAGATCAGCTCTTCTGCACAGAGCAGCTGCAGCAACGAGAACTGATCGGGTTGAAGTCGAGACAGCTGGGCATACTCAACAAACGCATCTATCCGATGGGAAGTATAAATGGGGGTCATTCGAGGCATGACGACAACGAGGCGCATGTTGACGCATTCATGAGAGGAGCTCTTCCAGTCAGAGAGGAGCGTTGGCTCGACTGTTTCCAAAAATGGCGATGGTTCGGTATAAATGATCTCGGCGCCAACGATCCAAAATTCACCAACTGGAATGTAGACAACCCAGCAGTGTGGGGAAATCTGCGCTTGTCTTTGGAGTTGGCTGACAGAATCATGAAACTTATGTTGATCGAACGAGATCCGTGGTAGGTTTATCCAGGTTGCGATGTCGTATGGATTCCTGTTCGCTCTAATCATATGACAGGCTCGACGCATTGTTCTTTGGAAACCTCCACCGAGCAGAGCCTTCGGCATCCGGAACCGCACCTAGAATGACACCTTATGGCGAGGGGGAAACTCCCAATACGGACGAGGACGATTTGGGCTTGAAATTTCCCGACTACAGCGCAGGTCAAAGCTCACGACCGTCACAGAGAGATTTCGTCCAAAAATTCGACCAATTAAGCAAGTACGTGATATTCTCGTTCATCGATGAGTACGACCTTCATAGGACATCCCTTGCGCAAGATGCGGGCAGTACGACCGATTGGGAGGGCAGAGTCTGGGACGACCAACGATCTCACCAACTTGTACAAATCAACGTCATGGGTCTAAGAGGACTACAGAATGGAAACATGACACTATCCGAGAGATGTGTTGACTGGTTTCATAATGCTGTTACGGTACGCTGCACAATCTACAGCAGGACTATGCAGTAATATGCACAGGGTAGCTAACTGCCAGTGTCAGATTTTACACGAGCTTATGGTAGATTAGCCAAGACTGTGCGACAGAAAAACAAAAAGCTCATCGGCTAATTGGACTCAGCATGCAGTATGGAGGCAGAGAGCCCTAGTTGAAGGAGCTATATTTCGTAGAGAAACACAGATCAACGAGCCTGTACGTGAAACACAAATTCTCGTGGGATGGATCATCTCGTAAGTATGGGCAAGCCTTTCTAACGAAGAGGCAGTGGTTCGAAGGAGAATACCAAAGAGAAATCGGCTTCTCATTCACGAATCGGATATTTGGCGGTCACCTCAAGGACATGCAGGTCGCCCTGCGCAACACAGGCCAGTGGTATGACGGCGCACCCATCGGGGCCACAGTACAGGATTGGCCCAACCCGGAGTTAGCGACCGATTACCAGGCGCAAAACGGAGCCGCAACGATAGAGCCAGACGCGAATTATTGGGTGGACGGCCAACACTTGTACAAATTCTATACCCCTGTCTTCTGGATATCAGCTTTGCTCAGCAGGGCTTTCTGGCAGATCGCAGTTAAAACCTACGGAAGTAAAGCATTATCTTGTCCGAAGTTACTATACACCAGCACCACGGTCTTGGCCAGTGATGGGCTTTTGGGCACATTGATGCGACACTTCTCACTGCGGGCAATCGAAGTCGAAATAGAGGTCCCCACCATTAGAGGGGACCTTGAGAAAATACGCGATGAGTTTATCGACGAGGAGCGGCGTTGGGAAGCTGATCGGCCATGGTACCCCGGTGAGCTAAGCACGTGGCAAAAGTCGCCCTGGGGCTGGACATTCGCACGCATTCAGATTGATACTTATCGCTATCACTATAGTAGGGGAAATGCCGAAGAGGCTCAGCTTTGCGCCGAAGATTTGTTCTTGGCAGCTACAACTCTTATCAATGAGGACCCTGATAGATTCGGCGTTTTTTGGATCTTCCGGGCCCTTGGGCTCATAATGCTGGGGAGTCTCCCTTTATTTTTCAGAGACGAGGAAGCCATTCAGAACGTCGGAAATAGGAAATTGCTACCTAACCGAGATGGCATCCGAAAGTATCCCAGATGGGCCAACCTCGACCTGTCCTTTGAGTGGTGGAAGCCAGAGCGCGACGATTTTGGGCCTTTCAACCCCGACGGCGTGGTTGTGAATCATCCGTACGAATACCTGACGATGGCAGATTACTATATTTATAAGGCTAACCGTCCACTCCCCGTGGAGACGTCATGGTATAAAGCCGTCATTCTAACTCTTACACCGCTCTTGAGAGAGCGCCGAAACGAATCGATTGATAGCTGGGGGAATTATCGGTTTCAGGTTCCGCCTTACAAACCTCCGCCAGAATGGTCTTATATGAACGCATCCGAGGTCCTACTAGATTTTACTGGAAACTTGGATACCAGCGGCTTTATGCCAAGCCCAGAGACGAGAGCCAGTGTCAAGTTTGCCCAATTCAAGCGAGCTGGCCGACGTCGCAGCAGATCTGCCCAGCCCAGCGAATCCAGGCCATACTTTACTGTTGCAGAAGCTGCAGACAACCAATGGATTGTACAGCCTGACAAGGCTCAAGGATGGAATGTATACGATATAGGAAGTACGTACATTTTACCAAAAACCTGTGTGCGTGAGGATGCTGATGTTTTCACGAGAATTGCTTCGCCGACCAGAGCTCCGGAGGACTCAGTTTTCTAGCTTGACAGTGTGCGGCAATCATGGCTATCAGCTACGAAAAGGCCCCGAGTTCAGCGGGGAGATTACGTTCATTCGAGCCATGCTGGAGACAATGAACCCTAGAGGAAAGCTCCTGCAGCATATCCAACGGGCCGAGATTGCAGAATATGACGGAGTGTGGGGCATGCCTCTTTGGATTACCTATGGGGGTTACATCTTTGATATTACCAGTAGGAACAATGTTGCTGTCAACTTGTTTGACCTGACTAACCTCTTCGTAGCATTTGCTTATAAGACCAGTAAGGAGAGAGCACTTCTGCAGAAGAACCCTGGCGGCGAGCTTGTGTTTGACCGTAACGAGGATACGAATGCCAAAGTCGACTTGATGCGTCGGTTGATGCCTCATCGTTGCGGTCTATTGAAGCCAGGGAAACGCCCTACACACGAATACTCGGATTTGTACACTTTCACATCTACTTCTCTTCGGTCCTTTGACAGCCCCAATTCCGGTCTTTATACCGCCATCCATGGTTTTGTCTATGATTTGACTGGTATGTTTGACAATAAATCCTGGCAATTCGATGGGCTCACCTGTGACGCAGAATACCGAGATTTCCATCCCGGTGGACTGAACTTACTGCAGAGCGTTCCTGGGCGCGACTCTACTTCCGAGTTTAACAAATATCACGATGTAGGGATTCTGCACAAAGACAGCTATGCGCACCTGAGGGTGGGTCGCATGATCGAAGAACGTGAGCCTGGCGAAGTCAAGGCAGATGAGATCGCTCTCCATAGGCACATTTTCAATGTCGCAGGTGAGATTACGACTCCGTCACTCTTTCTCGTATGCTGACCTGGAGCAGGCCTATTTTCGGAGGATCCCTTACTGTATAATCTTCTGGCGCCTCTCTTTGGTACTGATGCCACAGCGATCTTGGTCAGTCGGAAGACAGAGCACCAACAGATTGGGGACCGTTTAGCTTCGGTTTACAATACCTGCCAGAGGCTGGTTGTAGCCGAGTTCAAACTTGACAGTTCTGTGCTCAACGCTAGTTCAACCATCCCTGGACTGGGGCTTCCGCTTGCAGGCAATCAACAAGCCGTTACTCGTGAGTCTTATTCAACTACGTGTAGATCTTTCAACATACCATCGTGTCACCCATCACAATGACGTCGTTCTAAAATGCTACTATAAAGACTGACTAGTCATGGAATAGCCCTCAGACGCACCAGGCGGTACCACGACGGTAGGCGACGCCGCACGCGCCGAATCAGTTGAATCGGGCGCTTTCCGAAATGATCGGTGGCCAGGTACCATCATTAGAACGAAACAAGCCCTTGTTCAATCGTTAGGAGAGACAGCCGGATTTTGGGTAATGATAGCGGGCCGCTGTTGAATCGAAGGTGCTGTATTGTGCAGTAATGCATTAGAAACAATTAGACTGGAGGCAAAAGTGACTTGACGTGCGCGTACTATACCCTGACCACCAGTGCCACGCTGTATTCGTTATTGATCAAACATAGGTCGCGAAGCACTCATTTCTCTAAAGTAAAGATTTCTTTTTCTCCCCTCCTAAGATCCCTATCGAGGCGTCTTCCATTTTAACAGCCCCTCTGAGCAAGAGCCGAAGGCGTCGCACCCAGGTCCGTTGCCCAATTGGGCCTTAAGATCATGTTGCCGACGGCGGTGTGAGGGTTAAGCAAAATATCCCAAGCTCCTAGGTAGGTATATAAAAGAGTTCTAGAGATTAAAAGCCGGGATTCGACTGCTTGGCCCGTCGCATTGCTTCCACAAATGTAGCATTGATGTACTTACGGGCGGGTTTCAAATAATCATACATTCGACTGTTTTTCGACTTCACTAAATTATGCAATCGAGGTTTTCTATCTTGATGCCTGCCCACTAAAATAACTGGCGATCAAGGGCTGATCAGCTTGCTAGCCGTCCAAGGGAAGGTTTCATGACGTCTCAACCCCCGTCGCACAACGGCTAGATTGTTCGCCGAATTTCGAAGGAACGATAATTTCCCTCGCTATCACTGCTACGCCTTGCAGATATACATAGCAGTGAGAGGTAAGAACCGGAACAATATGTTTTATGGCTGCGATTATGTCAACCCAGCATACCTCAGCCGCATGTCTATCCATAATAAATCTAGCAATGGGTCGGTGACGTCGATTCGTTATGTTTACTAGCAAACACTTTTTACTTTATCCTCGAGCTTGTAAGGAATCTGCATATGAGAATAATTACTAAATGCCATGAACAGTTCGTCTACATTCTCCGAGCCAACCATCATCGTCGCTTAGTATTCATATCAAACCTTCCCCCATGTCCACTCGCGGCTTACAGCTTTCAACCGTCAGCTGCATACACATCAAGGCAAAGAGGCTCAAGCCAGAACAGCCACCCGTCAAGAGATTAAAGGATGAAATTCTCGGCTGCAACACTTTTCCTTACTACCATCACCTACGTTTCTGCTGCTGCCGTCTTCATTCGCGACTTAAAGAGCGACAAACAACGAGCTTATGACAATGAGACCCATAACTTGAAGGACCGCGGTCTCTGCCGTAGATACGCGGAAACTGAACCAAACTACTCCAAGGTCAATGAGCTGTGCGAGTCGAAATGCAGCGACGCCAATTGTCAGAAAATGTGCGGACAGCTCCGGCCAGCTGGTGTGGCTGGCGGGCCAATTGCCGGACGTGCTGGCTGCGCCTTCATGCAGGCTGACCCGAAGGCACTCATGTTGCAGGTGCCCGGTGACTTGATAGGATCGTAAGTACAATGTAAGGTGGGGTGGGAGGCCGGGCCTAGCTATGTGTGGCCTGCTTTCGTTTCAGGATCAGGATGGATGGATGAATGGACAGGGCCTCAAAGACAACATTGCTTTTGCTAGACTACCCTGTTTTAATGGCCGGAAGTTAATAATAGAGCTATAGAAACCTGGGAACGATGCTACTAATTCCAAGACAAGTCTTGGATGCTAGGGGCTTCATCTTTGACGAGGCGGCTTGCGAAAACGTCTGCATGGAACCACGTATTAGTATGAAGGCTACTTGAGTTTCATACAGTAGCATAATAGGCCTATACGTTGAAATCGTCAGTCGCGCATTGAAACTCGGGCAGTCAGGGTTAATTTACTCATTATCAAAGCGATTGCAGACCCCAATGGCACGAACCCGTGGTTTGCTGCAGAGACATCGCCGAAGGCGTCAAACGGGCATCAAGATCATGACGTTATTAATAAACATCAGAAGTATAACAAGCATAATTACGTACACATTTCTACATGAGTTACTGGCACGCTCGCCGCTTATTTGGCCAGTCCGAGCTCCTTGATGAAGATATCCGCAGCCTTCTCGCCAATCGCGAAGGCAGTGTCGGCGGTGTTCGCTGTTATATTGGCCGGCGCAATGCTTAGATCGGCGACCTTTAACGCTTCGAGCCCGTATACTCCCAGGTTCAGGTCCACGACGCCACCGTTTTCCCGTGGTGCTATCTTGTTAGTGCCCATGGAATGCTACGTAGTACCAACATTATTAATCAGCCACTTCCGAATTATAGTATTATCCTCTGCCGTATACTTGATATCCGTGACGTTGGTGAGTAATGCGTCAATTACCACAATCGCAGCTTCGGAATCCGCTGCAAAAAGGCGGGTGGCCGGCGGCTAGCTCTCCTCCATAGTTCTCTATACGGCGCGCCACTTCCCGCTGCTTTTTGTACGCTTATAAGTGCTTCGTAATATCGATAGGGTCGATAAAAAAACCCGGTCTGGAAGTCTATAGGGCTATTGAGATTGGTGGTGTTAATGTGGACATGGCCACGGGAGTATGGGTAGACGGAGAAAACAGTATTTGCGAAACATTGCCCTGTAGGAATTCCTGTCGGGTCTCCGGGGAAACTGTGAGTTCATGTTAGGGTCGTAAATATGATATTTCTACCCTTTAGTTCTTACCCAATAAAAGGAGAAATCATAAGTGGCTTGTCGGTAATGTTCTTAAAATCACGGTTCCAAACCTCCTGGAATGCAGGACCAAGACTGGCGACGTCAGACTCATTTGGCCTCAATTTGCAAGTAACGTCTTGGGCATTCCAGCCGACAATACCGGCGTTGGTCGCAATTAGTTCTCCGGGATCGACTCGTCTACTTGCAATAGGATCGTAAGTCTGATTTTCAGGCAAGCTAGAGTTGTACGGGTAGACAAGCAGGTGATGGTCCTAATACGAGGATCCGACACCGGGAATTCCTCAACACGCGTCACACCAGCACGTTCAAGAACATCCGGGGCGCCAACGCCGGATCGTTCCAGTATTCGAGGTGAGCCGAAAGCTCCTACGGATACGACGACCAGGTTCCTTACTTTCACGGACTTTACTGTACCGTTGCTCTGGAGAGCAGAATTCGGTTGATATTCGACCCCAACAGCTCGTTTGCCGTCGAACAGTACCGGAACGACTTACGACTCCAGGAGTACATGGATATTGGGATATAACCCGTCCTGCAACTTGAGATGAAGGTAGGTGTAAGCCGAATCTTGGCGCTTGCCCTCAGGGCTTATAAAGCGAACCGGGCGTTAGACGACATTATTGGTATGTAGGTTTTGTAGATCCGGCATCTCTTTCCAACCAACTTGGCCGATTGCTTAAATGAAGTCATTTTTAAATATGTCGGCGTGGTAGGTACCGCCAAATATCTGGACTGGTCTACCAGAACCGTAAGTTTCCAATATGCCAGGACCGTGGTAAGTTTCCAGCTAGTCGGAGTCAGTTTATAGCCGCTTAAAAGTTCGATTAATTTGCCCTCTTTAGAAATGGTAACATCTCGTTAACAGACCAACCCGGTATTTTCCAAAAAATCCCAGTCGGACCGTTAGGCTCGGCTAAACATCATCAAGTTAATCGACGAAACCCCGCCAAGCATAGCCCCCGTCGGGATAACGAGGCTTCTGCCAGCCAGTTAGGGCTCCGGAGTTCCTTAAATGAATTTGGTCGCATTGCTAGAGGGTAGCAAGAGGCTGGAGGGTGAGGAAGAAGATAGGGTTTACAATGGTGGGATCGTCGAGGTTATTGTGGCCTCCCCTCGATGACCAGGATGGCCAAATTAGGATCGGCCTCACTGAGCCTCGAGGCAATAACGCATCCCGCCGTTCCCCCTTTTAGCACTTGTTAGTGCCAGCAGTCATTTTGGGAGCCCTGATCAATCGTCAGGTTCTTACTCACCTCTCGCTATGATTATATCTACCTCAGTGAGGTTCTCTGGCAGCTGTGTGTAGATGCGCATTTCTGTTGTGTGTCAGGACCTGATTGAAGCACTGTAAAACTCGGGTAGATTGGAACGGAGCGCGACCAAGAAGCAACACCGTATGAGAAAATATGTCAAAATGAGTTGAACTCTAGCCCCCTGATGGCTTCGCAACTATAAGATACCAACACTATCTGCGATGTTTGATGCGAATGTTTAGAAGTAAGAAGAAATGCTTAATGGTGATTTTTTGCGGCCTAGTAAGATTCGAAATCCTGTTGATTATCCTATCAGCTTAAGCAACACAAGTAGCTGGTAGTAGCCTATTAGTTTACCGCTAACGCTCTTCCCCCACCCGCTAGGTCAAGGTAGTCCCACAATTGGGTCCAAGGAACTAACTATATCGTATAACCGCACTATTAGACACCCCGGAACACGATGAGTTCTTGCTAGTAGTGCTAGGCGACATATTACCAGTATCCAGTGATCTTCAATGCGTCCCGAGAATCAACTGGTAGGATGCAGGCCATGTGGCATGTGACAGCCCGCAACACAGCAGGTGCATCGAGCGGTCTGTGTCGGAATACACCTCTTTGTATACATATGCATATGTCGAGTGCCTGTTAATACAGCCATTTCCGGGGCAAGGTTTAGCAAGTCCCAGAATAATGCTAGCGATTATTAAAAGGGGTTTATTGCGTATAAGGCGTTCAATTGATTGGTTCTCTTGCTTGTCGCCTCCTGCAGCCATGATTGCTTGCAGTCCATCTATCCTCCGCCCCTTATTAGTTAGGTCTTAGTTGCTTCACTGGTGGGTCGCACCTAGTACGCTACAGATACTGCCAACTGCCACAATTGCCTTTATAGCCCACGTCTCTTTTGCTAACAATATATACTAGGTTTTACCGGAACTGGTAATGTGTTCAACTTGTGACTCAGTCAACCCAGCTAGGACTTCTTCACATTCCACTTCCAACTTTATATCTGCCGGTATCTCAAGTTCTAGCAACTCTGGTGCTACCTCGGTGACTGCCGCCAGAACCGCTGCTTCAATTAGGCTGCAGATAAACTTGTCCCAGGCAGATGTCTTCTTCTCGACATGGACAACGGTGATGAGCAGAGCGCTGTCACCTTCAGCAACCACTAGAACTCATGAGTTTAGTTCAAACCCAATGGATTGGTAGGCTCCGGAGTGTATAACTTACTAATCGCATCTGGCCCCGAACACAACGTGGTTTCCATATCACACCAAGTCGCTTTTGGAGCGCAGTCATCTGCCTCTGAGCGTTCGCACGACGGCCCGGACCTTTTTAGTAGCGCCATCTCTTCTTCTCTCGCAGCCAAGCTCACGTTCTTTTGGAACAATTCGGGCTGATCCCGCCTGATAGGCGTAAGGCCTGTACAAGTGTCTGTCGTTTCTTCGCGGTAAGGCACAGAGCTACACGATCGGGCTGTAGCTTGCTGCCAGGCGGCGACCCCTCGAGCTAACATACGCTCCAACTGATCAGTGGCCGTAAAGTTTGCGATACCGATAGTAAAGCCAAGCTCAATATCATCAATTCTGCCCTCGCCCGCACTATTGTGAATTACCGTAGGCACTTGCGGGATACTGAATTTGTTCTTGGTCGAATCGCAAGTCTTCCCGTTACAAAGAGCCTTAGTCCCGTCATACGCCTTATGTAATAGGGTTGACCCGTTCTTGTCATTATTCGAGGTGCCAACGGACAATGTATTATTTGATAGCCAAACGCGTGTAGGAGGTGGAGTAGGTACTATGCAGCCAGGAATCTTCGTACACGTTTGCTGTCCTTGGTTCTCCACACCGCCAACTCCAATGCAGGCCTGACAGTCTATCGTATAGGTAGAAGTCTGAATACTGACCACCTTGCTGGAAGTAGTAGGAAGTGCTGTATAGGCGCAGCTTTGTGATACGGGGGCGTGGGCAGTTTGGGGAAGCTCTGGGAGTGTGACGGTCTTGTCACACACGCAGTAGGCAGATGAAGCACCGTTTCCAGGTGTCACATCCTGGTGATAACAGGATGGCTTGGATGGAGGAGTTGTGATGGTTGAGCTAGCTTTTGAGGAGGTCTTGCTAGATGATGATGAAGCAGTGCTGACGGGCTTCTCCGCCAAGCTCAACAGAGTGGACTCTGGTGGGTAACTCGTACTCTTGGCCAAAGTGTAGGTAGTTGTGCAAGCGGTAGCCCTCTTCATATTTCGCCCGTCTCTATCCTCTCCAATGTAGCGTTTTCCCTGGGAGGAGGAGGAATCACTTAGGTCAGAAATGCAGGCTTCAGCCTCCAACCACGCATCGTCCATTAATGTATCGAGTTCAGCTTCGACCTCCGGCTGGCCGTCAAGAGGCTCCCAATAGACTCCCAGTGAGTCCGCGATCGCTTGACAACTAGCGGATCTCGAAGGTCTCTCATTTGAGCATAAGTTAATGGGACGTCCGCCGTCGTCTTTGACTGTAGCGTCGTCGTCAGTAGCATGATAATCCCACGTAGCTATCATGACTCCGTCAGGCTGCCGGTTAGAATACTGCTGATTTGCTCCTTGAGGCTGAACGGGATTGTTTTCCTTTGCTCTTAAATACTCATAAAGAAAGTAGACGGCATCTTCGGAATGATATCCGGTTTGTCCGGGCTCGAAGTTGTTTGTGATATGCTGCCTCCAGATCGAACCATATTGTGGTAGCTGGCGCATCATATTCCTAAAGGGGCCTCTCGGAAACGTCGCCACATACACTACTCTGGTCTGTGGTATCCACAGCGCCGACACCAGGCAACTGCCTGTGCCGAAGTTGATGACTTCTCTATGGTTGTCGCCCTCTTTCTTGAGCCAGTTGAAGTGACCACTGGCAATTCGATAGACTTCTTCAAGTGTCATATCAACACTCCGGTCAATTGGTATACTATTATACCAAAAGGCTCCTCCGGAGCCACCATTAAACCCGTCGCTTCCCTGAAACTTGTTTAATGGCATTTCGTTCAGCGCCGCCGGCATGTAGCGGAAAGCAGCTAGAGTGCTGCCTATAAGCCAACTCAGGCTCGCTAATGGTGTTAAAACCCGCATGACGAGAATGATTATGACTTTTGAGCGCATATTTGGCGTATACTGACATCGGAATAAGTCAATGTCAAGCCGTTTTATATATTGAAGATCAGTCCTGGGCCAGGCCGTGCCTCCCAAAATCTGTTATCACCTTTAGCAGGTGACCAACAGCACTACAAGGAATTTGTTTTTAGATTACGGGATCCTCTGATAGAATGATCCCATACGAAATTCACCCTCGCGGAGGGTAATTTTAGTACCTAGGCCAGTACATTATGCCTTGTTCTGATAGAGATCTTCGCCCATCTGCCTTGGCGGTGCTACATGTACCAACTGCCGGCAACGTGATATCCAGAACATCCATCAGGTCTCAATGGGTCTCGAGGTTCCACTTGATGAGAATCCGCCAAAGGGGCGATGACAGAACTATCATGATCCTGCAGCCATTTGTAGGGGATCATGACGTCAAACGAGCTGAGATTATGGGGGGTCATGATATGATCGAGCTGCGCGCCACGGCGCAGAACGCCAACGTACAGCACAGTCTGTGAAAAGGATTGACAGTGTCCAATCATTGGGCAAGAATGGCTACCAGACCAGGGATCAAGAGTGGGGCGATTGGCCTACAAAGGGCCAACGAAATCCAGAGATGCAACATCTCGAAAAAACCTTCTCTCTAACAACCGAGGCCAATATTTTTAGAGGCCGCGACCGTACTCCCAAAATAGCGACAAACTGTCTGCGCGACCGGCATTCACCATTTAGAATCGTCCTGGACGAAGAGTCTTTCTGGCCTGTAGGTACCTGCATGGCGCGGAAGTTCCAAGAAACGTCATCTTCCTTCCGAGAGCCTCCATATACCATGCCGCGCTTTCTGAATCTCCCAGCAAGCGTTCGGCATCGCATCTACTACAGCTCAGGTCTCATGATCGGTACTGAAGTGCATCTAGGCCAAGTAGAGCGAGCCCATCTACCAGCATTTGGAGATGCCGACCAGCAACGACAACAAGCCGCGCAACGGGCATTGGATGTGAAGAGTTGTCGCAATGGGACACCGGAGTACTCATCCTCGTTAAGCCTCATGTTGACATGCCGCACAATAAACCTGGAGGTAACTCACTTGTTACTATCCACCAACCACTTCCACGCCTGCGATCTTGAGTCATTGCGAAAGCTTTCTGTTTCAAGCTTTGCATCCATGAAATCGCTCACGTTCACTTTGAACTCAAGCCAGATCGAGGCATACTGCGGGAACTCCGACCTGGGAAACACTGGAAAGGCTAGGCCATTGGATGCATCGATATCTCAAGATCGAGAGCTCTTGTCGGATTGGGAGAAGACAGCCCATCTCATGGGACCTCAGATTCGGCCACACAGCCTCAATTTTCGGTTCATCTGTGATGTCGCCGACCAACAGACGGCCGACATGGCTTTGTGCCCACTACTCCGCTACTTCCCTGTCCTTCTTAACTGTGATTTGCGACTTAGCACCCAACGCGATGAACTTTTGCAGAGAAAAGCCATTTCAGCGGCTCAGCGAGCCTGTGCACAGCAGCGGGAGCCAAACATGCCTTTCCGCTTCCTTGAGCTTCCAACGGAGCTGCAGCTCAAGGTCCTGAGATTCACTGAGCTTGTCACTCCCCTCAATTCCGTCAAATGGGACGAGTTTAAGAAATATTCTCTCCATATCAATGTTTGCACAGAGCCTTGTGGACCTCCATACGATTCATGTCACCCACAGTCGCACCTATCATGTACCAAGGCAAACGGGAGTGCATGCCGAATCTGTCCGCACACTCACAAGCACCCGTTGGCGGCAGCTGTGCCGCGTCGCAGCAAATGCTTTAGATGCCATCATTACGCCTGTCAATTTCAACAGTGCCTAAAAGTCGTTGGAAATAATCGCAACTTGTCGAATAGATGCTTTTGCATGCGTCTAAACTCCTCTTACTCGGCCCGTTGCCAGTGTTGGCAACCTCCGACTTCACTATTTCGTGTCAGTCACGCATTTACTGAAGCTGCTCGTTCCATCTTCTTCGCCTTGAACGATTTTGTCGTGGATATTGGAAGCTACGACTCACCGAGCAGCCCTCACCTCGATATCTTTCTGACGACTAAAGTTCCAAGACATTCCCTCAAGCACATCCGCTCTCTGCGCTTAAATATGATGGGCTTTATCAGAGAGGAACAGCGCGAGGAGTGGCTATCGACAACACTACGTATTCGACCCCAACTGGAAGGTCTACAGCATCTGAGAATCGATCTTGGATGTTGTTTTGGCAGCCTCCCAAGTTGGCCAGACTATCCCTATCCTCAGATGTTACCGCGGCCAACATTCGCCGAGGAAACCGGAATCGACATTGTTAAAGGTACTGTCAATCTCTTCTGGTCACTAGAGAACATTGGCTCCGACAGGAATTTGCCTGGTCTGAAGACTTTCCTGATATGGGTTGATTTTGGAGGACCAGGAATTTCGTATTATGCCCGACGTAGCGATGCCATCCTGCCAGGCAAGGACATTGACATCGCAAATATACACCCCGTCGAGGCATATGTGGACCGTCCATTGCCAAGCAGTCAACAAAGCTCGGAACGGGAACAGGTTGACAGGGCTGAGTGGGTAGAAGGTGTATTTGCCTGGCCTGAATGGGATTTTTACGATAATTTTCCTTTTTAATAATTATAATAAATTAATATCCTCATATAATAAATTATATAAAATATTAAATTACGTAGTTTTTATATTAATTAATTAAATTATAATATTAATTATATTATATATATATTTAAGACTTTTATTAACCAGCTGCTACGCAGCTAGTAAACAGTTACTTATAAGGGAGGGAAGTGCCATCCTTCGACACGTAGTTATACAATCGCGCGCGTCGACCGGAGCTTACCTGAGACATTAAATTTTGTACCGCTAAAAGCAGCCATAAAGGGTGAGCGCCACAAGAGCTGCCCGCACATTTCCTGTCTATTGATCTGCCAAGAAGACTGTGGACCAAACGAACAGATCCTATAGTGTCAGTTGCGCCGCGACCGGTGACACCGACCTGCCATCGGTCACTGATCCCGATAACAAAGAGTACCAATTAGGACAGTGCAGCTGTAACATTCCCATCATCAAGTGGGTGGGCGACAACTTCGTCGCATCGTTGCCCGCTCTGTGCCCTGTCACTTGTACGGTATGGAAAGAAGCCGCCAAAGACGCTGCCTCGCTTCTCACGGGTGCGAGCGGTGTTGATACAGCTGAGACAGATATCCAAGCCCTAATTAAGGTTGTCAAGATGCTAGGAAAGCAAGGGAAGAGCGCCAACGATTTCGAGCAATACGTCGAGAAGCATGTGGAGCCAGGTAATGCCTGCGACTTCAACCGTAAGCAGATGTTTGAGGACGCCAACAAGGTTGCTGATGATGCTGTTGCCGATGTGTGATGCTTATCACGCACAAGTTAGATCAACTCAGGCGGCATCGCGATATCAGACAGCCGGGAACCGGAATTATAAATTGAGCGTTTTACACATTATCGGGTGGGAAGTCCGGCGCACTTGGGCATGGGAGTATATCTTGGGAAGGTCAGGTTTGTGGGAGAGTGAGCCCCGGGAACAATGCGTTTTCGCCTTTGCCCACGACCCTACCCCAGCAGAGCTGAACTTGAGGTTATTCGTTCTCTGACGATTACCAAGTCCACTTTTGAGTGTATATTAAAGGTTCATTTATCTAGCGCGGTAGACATCTAAGAGGCTAAGTTAGCTAGAAGAAGCGACTACGATATATTATGACACTACAACATCACTCGCCCGCATCATGTCCTTGCAAGAATGCCATTTATTGAGGATCGTTCAAGACTCCATAAGATTATAGCTATGACAAATCTCCTGATATTTTCGAATCGATTCATGACGAGACCAGGTCGGGAGTTGTTGATAGTTGATACCTCGAAAGTGCCGATAGCTCTGCACATTACGATCGCTTCTCATTGGTGGACAGCATTTCCCCTTTCCTTTTCCGGTAATCTCAGCCAGACTCCGACAGCGCAGTCAATGCTCGGTACAGGTGCATTCCGCTTTGGGAAGATTTCCGCCTTCTTCCCAGCCAGGCAACTTATTTGATTCGCATTGCGCGCTACTTTGGCATTTACTTGGCTTTTTCAGCATGGGTGGTTCGAGGTCATCCGGCACTTCGCGTTGGGCGTCCTCTTGTAGGAGGACCATAGCCACCCATGTCAGTTCTGAATCCTAAGAGCTTTAATTTATCACTGACCATCCATCGCCCTGTAACTACGCGCGCGGTCGTGATGTGTGTGCTTCCCCACGAATGAGCTATCTCATCACGATCTGATATGGCCATGTCTGTCTGCACGGCCCGACGTCCATGGCAGCCTTCATGTCTACATATAAGCCGTAGATATAAGGTCTGTGGCGCTCTATAAGTTGCCAGAGTCCTCTCCTTATTAGGCGCTCCACCGCTGATCTCGAAACTGCCAAGACCTTCTACTACATTCGCCTCGCTTATAAAACAATACCCAGTTTATACTTCTGCAATTATCTATACTGGCAAGATGAAGTCCTTCGTTGCTCTTTCGCTCTTCTGCCTGACCCAAGCACACTGTAAATCATCCCTTGCTCCGGAGTAATGGCTGAAAAAAATGGCTAACTCCTGGATTAGATACTTTCCCGGACCTAACATACAACGGCGTCACGTCGGATGAGTGGGAGTAAGCATAACTCCTATCAGGCCTGTTAAAACTCCTACTAGAACAAGGCACAGATATATTCGAGAGACAACCAACCACTACAGTCATGGTCCGGTCCAGGACGTGACAGATGAGCAGATCCGATGCTACGAGCTCGTCGAGGGCCAGGGCGCCAACGCGACGCAGACAGTCGCAGCCGGCGATACGGTCAGCTTCGTTGTCGACCCCTCAATCCAACACCCAGGCCCTCTGCAGTTCTACCTAGCCAGTGTCCCTTCTGGAGAAACTGCTGCTACGTTCTCTGGAGATGGTGATGTCTGGTTCAAGATCTACGAGGAAACTCCGACCATCACAACTGATGCCATCACATTCGCGTCCAGCGGCCTGACCACGGTTTCCGTCACTATCCCGTCTTGTGTCGCAGCAGGCGACTACCTTTTAAGGGTTGAGCATATCGCACTGCACAGCGCCTCTTCCGAAGGCGGTGCCCAGGTATTTTCCCCAAGTATATCAAACTCATGCGACCTGATGGTAACACAATTATAGTTCTACCTGGCCTGCGCACAGTTGACTGTCACCGGCAGCGGTACCTCAACCTTTTCGGGTGTCTCCTTCCCAGGAGCTTACTCTGTAGGAAGCCTCTTGACAGTCTTTACTACTTGTATGTGCTGATAGTAATCATCCAGGCTACCGACCCCGGCATTTTGATCAACATCTACTGGCCGATCCCCACAAACTACACTAACCCAGGCCCCGAAGTGGTGTCTTGTTAGGCTACTGCGTGACTTTGGATGTTCGACTGATGCATTTTCGGTCCTCAACGACCAAGTTCCACAGTGCCGTGGATGGACAATATCTGGCTAGCCCAGTCGCCAACGGCTGTGCTCTAATGCAATTTGCTTATCTTGTATTGGGAATAGTGATTGGTAGTCGTATTCTATTGATGTAACAACCATAGTTCTTTAATAGTCGCGATCTCGTATGCTCCTTCTTTTGTTGTGAGGCCGCCCTTTGCTCAGTGGACTTCCTCAGCCACGAGTCGCGAGAAGTGAGTACAGCACCGCCACCGCGATCGAGTCTTCAAGATAGCCAAATCCCACACTCGTCGGTAGTCCATTCATTATATGGGGCACGTGACATTATATTTTCGGCCTTGTCTTATTTATCGGTCATTGTTCCGTGGTTTCTTTGGGCTTACTTATTTTAGTTAGTCCTTTGTGACCAGCATCCTTTCACATATGATAGATGACTATGCTCCACTGCGAATTTGTATTTAACTCAAGACTGACTTGAACTTGCCGTGTCTTTTACATAATTGCCCCATCGAGGAAATATCTCGCCTCTTTATTCAGTATGGCCACTAATACGATACCCCATATTACACCCCCAGGGTTTCTCAGGGTTAATAAGGCCGGAAATAGCCTGAGGAGCCCTTCGAGCAATCCTGAGCAGGTAATTATTGGGGTGTGTTGAAATTTCGTGGGTACAAAATAACCCTTTTTATAGAAGCTAGTTGACGACATCTTTTGGAATGTCGGGAGAAACTTCCTCGACGATTCCCGTGACGTCTTTGCCCTGGCCCGAACGAACCGCATGCTCTGGCGGCAGCTCAAAGACGAGGTCTATCGAGCGGATATTCTCACCGCCAAGAAATATTCCAAAGAGGCAGAAGGAACCATGACTTCGTATGAAGAGAGAATGGCTGAAGCCTTTGCGGCCTACTCGGATCCCAATGCACGTACCGGCGGTGCGTTTCCTGACGAGACGAGATGGTTACATGTCGATGGCGTAAACTACAAATCGTTAGCATCACCTACCAAACGGCTCCCACCACCAAGCAAGCTTACTGTTCTACAGTGGGCTGCCATCACCGGCAACATCAAGACAGCCCGGCGCGTCATCCGGGTAGCCCGGCGCGTCTGGCCTGGATACGTTGACTTTGAGAATCCCCTAAACCTCCAAAAAGCCGTACACCTAGCAGCCATGTACGGTCAAACCGAGATTTTACGACTTCTGAAAAAGAGCGGTTGTAACATCAATGGTGTTTCTGGCTATATGTGCCTGGCAAGGCGGTCACTGAGGGAGGTTCTTCATCACATCAATCCTCGCTTGGGTCATATCCCCCTTGGTTATGATCTAGACAACTTTAGCCGCTCGTTCGTTTTGAACGCTCTTGGTTTCGCCATCTTGAGAGGGCACGAAGCCACTGCGGACTATCTTGCGGAATTCTATGATGACTCTCAGACCGGGGACCTCGTTCCTGACCGAGTTTACCACATTAACACGACGGAATTCAAGTTTGAATATATTATGCCTCCTCTCCACCTTGCGGCTTTCATGGGCATGACCAACATCGTAAAGAAGTTGCTAGAGAAAGGGGCAAACGTCAATACTATCTGTTCACAAATCCAGTCAAGCACTTCCCTTATGTGGGCTGTGGCTTGCAAGGAAAACAAGGATACAGTTGACATGTTGATCGAGGCAGGCGTGAGTCTTACAGCGGAAGATGCCAAGGGCCGCAGTGCCTTGGACTGGGCGTTGAACTGGTTCGCACCGGTACATGCGCTGCGGCTTGTAGCTGCAGGACTTCCGATTGACCAATGGGGTTTTCATTGGACCGGCTCCTGCGAACTATCATTTTGCATGGGAGACGATATTTTTTTGGAAGTCACCCAACTCATCCTGGAGAAGCACCCAGATTTGTCCCATGATTTCTTGCAGGAGTGTATGCATGATGCCCTTGAGGTGACTGGTATCCGTAATACTCGGACTATGAGGTGGTTGATCAGGCATGATATCGGCTTGGGGACGCTGCACAACACCAATGTCAAGACGTATAACGAGCCGCCGAAGATTGGACGCTCTGTCTTGCACCATGCGGCTGCCAGCTCCATTCATGTCGAATTGTTCGAGCTACTTTTGAATCAGCACCACGACTTTGATATCAATCAAAAGACTCATCAAGGCGAAACGCTACTCTCATTGGCAGCTGAGCACCACGATGCGTGCACCTCGGAACTAGTCGGATTTCTCCTGCAGAAAGGAGCAGATATTGAGGCGGTCGCGACTCACGCAAACCGTGAGGTTCTCAAAGCCAGGAAGGAGGGAAAGCCGTTGGAGTATCTCCGAGCTATCACCAAGAAATATCGTAAGAAGCGGAAGGCAGGTGCCAGGGCCCAGGAGACGCTTGCACGCAAGAAGCGTCGTCTTGAATACCTGGACGCGCATCCCGAGATTACGAAAGAAGAAGCTCAGTTCATCTTAGACCAAGATATCCACCCTAACGTGGTTGTCGAGCTTTGTGGTTACAGGAACTGCACGGCGACGGAGGTATTCGCTCTTTGGGAGAAGGGCGTGGATTTGCTGCAGGAATTATTCCGCGAAGTAAATGAAGCATATTTAGCAGCCCGACGGGCGGAGGCGATAGATAATTCTGATGAGATCCACCCCAGAAGACCAGAAGCTCCGGCCTGGCGGGGTGTCAAGAGGCGTTGGTGGGGGGAGGAGGATATGGAAGAGGAGGATACGGAAAAGGAGGACACGGAAGAGGAGGAGACTGAAGAGGAATAATGTCCTCATGACACCTCGGATGAGGACTGAATGAAGTCTATTTGTCTCAACCATACGTCCAAATTGAGTTTGTATACCTTTGTTGGTTCTGCTTACCAACTCCTTGACATCACCACATGCACTTCGCTCCTTGTGTAAAATGGTTTACACCTTCGTTTCATCCACTATTATCAACTCAAAAGGTCTTGGATTTTGATTCGCTAGGAGCCTGAAGTCTACGAGGCCGGACAGTAAATTCGATTGTTGTTGTTTATACGTGGATGCGCTAAAATCGGGAAAGGTCCTTTGGATTCCCCGGTTTTCGATACGTCAGATCAAAAGGCAGCACCTGTAGATTGATAATATTGCTTTCATGCTTCCCATTATCTGATACCCTTTTTTGCTTTTTCTTTTGGTGCATTTTGGGGTCTCGATTTAACGCCGTGAAGCAACGCCTTCCTGATGATAGTCGGTAAAGGAATGTTACTTGAATGATTTATGATATCGCTCTAAAAAGCTCCAATGGACATGTTACACTTTGAAGTTATTCAGTTGGTAAGTATTCTACAATTATTAACATCTGGCTAAACGTCACTTGTTACACAGAGCGAAAGTCAGTGTTTTTGGGTTGCAATATCTAGTATAATTCTTGCACCCCTATCCTATAGTAGTGAACAACCCCTTTGAAGTAGCATGATAACTCGAGAGCTCCATGTGTGCTTCTGGCGATTTTGGATCTCCACCACCAGCACCACCCAATCAACATAAGTTACGACTAATTCCGCAAAGAATATCCAACAACAAACAAGACTTGAGGAAACGCGAATAAGAAACCATTGGATAACTGAGAGAAAAATGTCGAAACGCTTAGCTTCCGCTGAGCTCGGAAACAACTCAAGTCCGACATTCCGGTTCTGTGGAAAAAACGTAGATGATACGGCCTAATTTCAACTTCACATAGCCCGATCGTAGGGAATTGGATCGCTCAAATCATTCAATGTGTCCATTGATTCTTCCATGAGAGGGGAACCAAGGGCACCCCCAGCGACAGAAGTTGGAATAGGGAAGCCCGTGGGCTGCATGGCATACGCGCCACTATGAGCCGAGAAAACCCCCTGCGGCTGACTCCAGTCATGCATTGGCGATGGAAAGACTGACTCGGGCATACCAGAGGACCTATTGTCCATTGGAAAGCCCTGGAAAGACACGGTCCCTTCAGACATCGCACCCATATTGTTCAGAGGATAAGACGGCGATGAGGGAGTCAATGGAGTCCACTGTATACTGTATGGAGAAGGCTGCTGTGGCGTCGAGACGGTTTGCCGGGTTCTCTGACGGACCATGGCAGGTGAAGGGGGTTGGAAACTAAAGGCACCGGAAGATGCTTGACTTCTATGCGCCGATCCGCTCGATTGCGATTGAACGTAACGAAGATCGCTCGGTTGACTGGATACACGAGTTGACGAACCGCCTATCAACGAGGGATGTATGTAGCTCCGGGTCCGGCTGGAAGTAGACTCCGTCGACGTTGCTTGATGTGCCCACCAGATTCTAAAGGCAGTGTCTGCAGCAGCCTCCATGCTTTCTCTCAGGCCTGGTGGGAAAATCATGTCGCGTTTTTTCTGGTCCAAAATCAGGTTGAAAAGATTCAGGAAATGGGAACTTTGTGGTGACCCGGCTGTTCTGGGCATCTGGACGCTGCTGGCTTCGTACCCTGCAAAAGGTTAGAAATTCAACACCACTGTACGATTGCCACAATATCTTACATGGTGTCTTGGGTTCTTTCTTGCTTGGGAACAATACTCTCCATATCTCGAACCACCTCTCAAGGCGATGCTTTTCCTGAGATCCCTTCTTGCCCTTTTTTCCGTCAAGCTTTTCCCATTGTGCATCACTGATGCCTTCTCTGGAGGAATCGTCGCCTCTCTCACAGGGTGTAGGCGTCTGGCGATGTTCCACGAGCTGTGCCATGCAAGCTGATCTTTCGGGCCCACGGAAAATTACGTAGCACCTATCGCATTGGACTGGATAGTGCTTCCTTTTCAAGTGCTCCCTATACTCCCGTCAGACGCCGCACAACAACTGTGTGATACATCACAGTCACGGAGACACGATATATCATGCACATGCGAAGCTTTCACTGCAGCTTCATGATCCAGCGGTTTTGAGTCTCGCATAAGATGCTCCAACAAGAAGAATTCCCGTCATTTTCAGGTAGACACATGCTGTCAATTTATGCAATAAACACAAATAGACACTGAATTGGGGAGGAAGCGGAACTTACTTCAATCGTTGAATGCTCTTAAATCCGGGCCCACTGCATGTCTTGTAGTCGGTTTTCTTATGGTTGTCTTGCACACCGTACTGAATGGCATACTTCTTGGGATCAAGCTTGTGGAAAGGACAAGCAAGTCGTCGAAGCTCTTCCGACTTTCCCGGGGTTTGACCGGCCTGGTCGCCTCCGTCACCTTCTCCGTCTCCGGCCTCCTTATCATCGCCATCAGCCTCGTCTTCATCATTATCTCTGTCACAGTCACTTGAGGAGGAACGTCTTCGCTTCCTGGGTACCTGTGATCCTGACTGCTGGTTATACGACCCCGACGAGCTCTGACCTGTCGTTCCATCATTCAGCGTTTGCAGTGGGGGGACGAACTGACCACCATACGATGTCATCATTGTCGATTGCCAAATGCCGACTTTGCGGTTGACGCTCCTAGACGTCTCTGCAGACATTTGTTGGTGAAGAATGGGAATGAGATATGCTGCTAGCTCCAGATCGTTTCCAACGGCGGAGAGCACTATAGGTTCAATTTCGTCCTCCTGCCCACTCCAGTCGTCGTTGCTAGACTCGCTGTCGTCACTGTCGTTGTCACTGTCGCTCTCCACGTCTGGTCTTTCGCATGTATTGCGGTTCAGAAGATGGCGGGCTGCTGGCAAAAACAGTTGCGGGTCAGAGTATGCCAAAGTAGGGGTTGAACGTGTGTCCAACTTGAAAATTTCACAGTCAATGCTCCGAGCAGAGCCTTCAAACGGCCTCCCACTCAGAGAAGAGGCACCCGAGGTCGTAGATCCGTAGGTGAGCGATGGTGTATTTGATCGTGTGGTACGGTCGTCGCAGTCGTCTGGAGGCTCTTCCACCGGCCGGGCCTTGTACTGGTGGACGTATTGTTGAAGAGGCAGCTGTTTCGCTTCATTGATCATTGTCCTCGGATGACTAATAGGGCTACTTCTCCCATGAGACGAACGCGACATGAAAGGCCCTGGCATCGTTATTGGACAAGATCTCACGACAAGCAGACATGGAGAGCCAGTCTACTGAAGTAGGGAGCACTTGAGGACGCGACGCAATAGAGGCACGCATGCGCCTTTTGGCTTAAAAGTCCGGAGGAAGAGCAACGTTGTCGTCAGCCCTAATGGACACGGATTTCCCTTCTCTCGTGAGCTCATAAAACTCGGAAGCGATTTGACGCAGTTGCGTGAGAGCTGCTAACCATAAGGCTGCGAGCCCGATCTACGCCTGCGCCATGATTAGCTGGACGCTGCGACGCCGAGGGCTCGCATTGGCTGTATTTGCTTCCTCCTGCATAATACCTGGTTACGGAGCCAATAGTCATCCTTCGATGCCTCGCAACTGCGTCAAATCGCAGCTTTCCGGTCAGATCGGGTCCTGGAAGCTCCTGGCGGAAAGAGACGTTGTATGCAGGACAATGCTGTACCGGCCCTGAATGGAATTCAACTTGCCAAGTGACAAGCTGGCGAGGGATAGGGGTAGACCACGTTTGCCGTCCATGTGAGCGGCACCTGATGATCGAGTGTGTTCCAAATACAAGCTGGGCAGAGCTAAGGCAACGATACAATGCGACTTTTCGGATTTTAGCATTTCTAGTCGTGGCAGCGAATAAAAAGCCTTGGGCGCACACGCACCGAGAGTATGCGATCATGTGGTCACAAGAACGCGGGAACGCACTGCACGATTTCGCCTGGCGAATGGCAGTGCAAAGCTACGTCAGCCTGTGCAACCTCAGCGCAAATGCGCAGAACCGCCGGCCTAGTATTGCGAGCCATTGTAAACTTACAAGTCTGCGCAGCTCCCTCGCGCAGGACATTTTAAAACGCCCCGACTACATGAACGGATGGATGCGCAGCGTCGAGAAACCGCCTTCCGATGAACTCGCAATGAATTCAATCGCTCTGGCACAGCACAGGCAATTCTCATCTGCGCTAAACTATGTGTCGTCGACCTCGGTGACTCGTTGCTCGACTATATAAAGCAAGGGATTGAACGTCGTGATTGAGGGTAAGAGAAGCATCTTTCGCAGCATCGACTCAAGCAAGAAGACCCTATTCGAGTAGCATCAAATCGACCATAAAAAATGACAACCATGGCAGAGCGAACACAATTCGACCTCCTACGATCCAAGGGGTCAGACCCCAAGCCGGAGCCGCAGCCGATTGATCCAGGTGAGCCCCCGGCACACACTCAGTTATTGATATAAAAAGCTCTAACACACCTTCCAGGAATGGGTAAATGAGCTGGAGTATGGTGACATCTTAAGTTAGGCATTAAGTGGTGGACAGTGACGGTATGTGAACATCTCATAATGGCTAGTGGAATGATTTTCTGACCATCCCTAGACTGAAGTCGCTAGCCCGGCTTGTTCGACGATTGAGAATCCCGACTTAAATACTCTGGCAAATACGATAGTACTGCTGAGACAGGGAGCTTGGCGCAGCTTGGTAACACTCGAGGTATCTCTTGTGAGATGTAGGAACGGAAATTTCGAATTGGTGTCGTTATGGTGATTTGGAAGGACCATGCCAATTATTGTCCTGGCGCATTAGACTCTAACTAGACTATTGGGTAATACAAAGTAGAGTAGTATCAATCCATAAGCCTTCACGGGCGATACGATCTGTACTTATCATACCAACGTCATGACCCCTTCGGGAGGTCAGGTTTCATTCATGTCTATGGCGAACTCCTTTTGTGCATCTAAAATACAGCTGGTATCTCGCGCGCTTACTCCTCGGGTCCATCCATGCCCGGACCCGGACCGCCTTGTCGTCCCATTTGCCGTGCCTTGAGTAACTCATCGCACAAGAGCAGGTTTGATGCAATACTTGATGAAGATGCGACGCAGTTTCGGAGTACTCTGAAGGAGTCATAGACACCCTCCAGACTGGGGTCCATGGGCTCGCCTGTCGTCAAGTCCAGACCAACAACGTTGCCGTCCGCATGCTCATCCTGAAGTGTCGCGACTAGTCCATGTTAGTATAAACGATGAGCACAAGGGGGTCACAGACTGGGTACTTACGGGCATCCTGGATGTCATGACCGGCGTTGGCGGCAAGAGTCTTGGGGATGATGAGCAAGGCATCGGCAAAGGCATCCACGCCCCATTTAGCCTTGCCCTTGACCGTCTTCTTGAAGGAGTCGCTCTTCAAATGCGCCGCGCAGGCGACCTGGAAGGCACCAGCACCGGGTACCACGCTCTTGTCCACAATCATGTTGTAGACGCTGCGCAGACCATCTCTGACGGCGTCTGAAATTTGTGTAATGGTGTGCTGGTTGGGTCCTTTGATCATGAGCGTCACCGACTTGGGTTCCTTGACGTCCTCAATAAAGGTATACTTCTCCTCACCCAGCTGCTGCTCATACACCAAGCCAGCCCAGCCGAGAATGTCGGGTGTCAAGTCCTCAACACTGTTCTGTGCAATACCGCCGGCAATCAGCTGTAGACGCTCCATGTTCCTTCGCTTGGCTCTTCGGAGAGCAAAGATACCGTTCTTGGCCAACACGTCCAGCGACAGGGGGTCAATACCCTTCTGGTTGACGATGACGAAGCTCTTCTTTGGGTCGTTTCCGCAGACTTCCTTCTTCAGCTCGACGATCTTCTTGAGCTTGGCATCAACAAATCTTCGCTCACTCTCTACGAGCTTATCACGCTGCTCTGCACTCGAGTAGAAGAAGCCCGAGTTGATCTCCGACTTCTCGTACTCCAGACTGACGTTGAGAGTCAGAATGTGGGCATTTTCAACTCGCTTGGGCATGTCAGGGTGTCTCGGGCCGTGGTCCAATGCCAGGCCGCGGATCAGCTGCGTATCCGAGGCGGTCCTGTGCTGCATCTTCATGATCTCCACCATGTGTAAGTCGGGCTTCGCGGGAGCCTGGTAGATGGCGAGAACGGCATCGACGATATCGGGGGTGAGCGCTGCAGCCAGAGTCGAGTTCAACTTGGTAGCGAGCGACGTTCGGGCGACAGATAGAAGCAGTTCTCGGTCCACCTCCTTGGCTAGCTTGAACGAGTCCAGGAACTTGAGCGATTCATTCTTCGCGATCTCGAAGCCTTCAGTGATGATTCGTGGGTGTAGTCCTTCGCTGATAAATCTGTCGGCCTGTTTCAGGAGCTCTCCCACCAAGAGCACTACAGAAGTGGTTCCGTCACCGCAGATGTCGTCTTGCGCCGTCGCGGCTCTCGCAATCATGACGGCTGTGGGGTTCTGGATTTGCATCTCGCGCAGGAGCACGTTGCCGTCCTTTGTGAGCTTGATCTGTCCGGCGCCATCCACCAACCTTGGGGGGTATTAGCACCTTGTCGCCTCGTGATGGCGGGGTATTCGCTGATAAAACACAAAAAAGGGTGACTACAGAAGACTACGTACATCTTGATTGTGCCCAAGGGGCCGAGGTTGGACTTGAGCACATCTTGCAGACCCTCACCAGCGCTGATGTTTACTTTCAGAGCTTCACCCCGCCGCTGCCATGCTATCAGTCGTCAGGGTCTCGGTGCTGGGGAGTTTATGTGTACATACGCGGGACTCGGCCTTTGGGTTGAGGAGCTGTGCAGCAGACATGTTGTTGGAGCACTGGAAGAGCGAAAACCGTCGTTGGGTGAGTGGTGTAGACGGTGGTGGGTGATGCGAATATCGGGCCCAACACTCAATCTTCAATCTGGAGCTGCCTTGAACTTTTTTTCGGGGTAGCGGTATGCAGCCTGGTTGGTGATGCTGCAATGTACCTGCGGGCGGGCCGGCGGGGTCCCGTCAGCTGTCACCCCCACCATTTGCTTTTCTGCTGCAGTCCATTGAGAGAACAAATCACTTCATAACTTACATCCTTTTTCTACCATTATTTCGCTCCGTAGTCAGGAACACGTGACTAAAACTGCCTCTCTATCAGATACAAAAAGCTTCTCATCATGATACAATTGAACCGTGATACCTGAGCACGGAGGTGATCTGCACTCCTCCCATGCCTATCTCACTATGTTCCCCTCAAACATCATTCACAAGCGTTGCACCTTGTTGTTGGTGGCCTCCCAATACTCTCTGGTTCTGGTCATCTTCTAAAATCGCAGATGTGTTGTCCTTCTCTTGCACAGCAGCCAGTCCGAGATAGTCATCTACAATCAGCCTTGCAACATTCATCCCCGATAGAGCGCTAGTCTCCATTGTGGAGATGAAGCTTTCTATGCCCGACGTGTAGTATAGACCCTCTCGCAGGATAGGGTCCTGGAATGTGACACGTGGGAGCTTTTGCGGGTAAGGATGAAACACTGTTGGATGAATCCAGGACACCGGTTCGACCACGTCGAACTCCTCCCGTGTCTCAGCATCGACATGCCCAATGAATGTATCCGGGACCTGCACCCCCAAGAGCGATGACAGAAATTCAGGCGTCACCTTGTCGGGGGAAAAGATTTTGTACACATTCTCCTGACGCTGCGTCTTTGGGTTGATGGCCGTCTTGACGAGCGTTGCCGAGTAGAAGCCAGCTTTACCAGCTCCTTCGGAGCCAGGTCGCGGCTCCTCGTCTTCTCCCAGTGTCGTGAGGACCGAAATGGGCACCGATATGCCTGGTTCGAGCTTGAAGAACTCCGCACTGAAGCGAAACGGCGAGGCGAAAAGAGTTACATGGAGAGTTGCGTAGGGGATCTTGTCAATCGGTTGCAGTATCAAGCTTTCGTCGTGATTTATATCGCTGAACTGATATGGCGTGGCGATGACTACGTCGTCAAATTGGACATCTTGCTGTACCGCCTGGGTTTCGGGGGAAGCGGAGTCCTTTGTCTGAATTATATACTTGGAGACCGGTGCATTCGGTTCGTTGCTACTGGTCAGCGCAATGGATGTAACCGAAGTGTTGAGGTAGACATTGGCTCCAGAAAACCCGACCATGCGCGCAAAGATCTGCCAGTTGCCCCCAACGACAGCCATGGCACCTTCTGCAGCCATGGACACCTGATACGAGTCAGCCTTCGTAGTTACAGCTTGACAAAAGAGAAGTATTTACCATCGTGCCCAACCCATGGATATAGGCCAGGTTGGATGCATAGTTGACACGCGTGGAAGTCTGTACAATATCGCGTGCGAATGGTCCGTACAACTTCTTCTCTTCCAGGAACTGTTTACCGGTGACGCCAGTGATCTTGTGTAGCCCCAACTCATACGCTCTGGTAGTCAGAGAGCGGAAGGGGAAATAAGGTTCCTGGTACAGGTTGAGGAAGCTATCGACAGTCTCCCGCACAAGCTTCCTGGTATAGTATGGAGCGGTTCCGTATTTCCATACAAGCTTGGCTATGTTCCACCACTCGGACGATGCCGAGTCTTGCTCGAAGACGAATTTCTCGCCGTTCCAGATACCCAGGATTCCAACCTCATCGGTTCCTGGGTCCGCGACTGGAAGATTAAAGGACTCGGTTGCATTGCAGAGGATGTGATTGACGTCCACAAAGATGGATGCACCAAGCTCGACTGGCTGGCGAGGGTCATCATAGACATCCACGGTCAAAGAGCGCCCGCCAATATGTGCCGTTTTCTCGAACAATGTGATGTTTACCGCGACTCCCTCTTGCTCAGCATATTTGCGAAGATGGTAGGCTGTTGAGGAGCCGGCAGCTCCGGCGCCTGTATTACATTCAGCGGCCGCATCTCCTGGCAGAATTGGCATAAAACAGCAGAGGGTGCCAATGCAGGACAAGAAAATAAAGGAAAAGGGCGATGAGTAACGATGGACAGCGCTATACACAGGTATGGAGGCTCAATGAGAGGACTTACCGATGATGGCAACCTGCCTCACTGGTTTGTGGCTTAAGCTGTCGTCAGCAGTAGCGCTGAGAACGCCAAGCAGCGGTATGAGTGTGCTGCACGAGAATCGCATGATGCTTCCTGAGCGTATGCTTGTGATCAAAACATAGGCATCCGGCAATCGAGAGTCTTGCACCTCAATGGCCTATCTGCTCAGTATACAGAGCGACGGTCGACGACTGACATGCAAGTCGATTCTCTTCTGCCTAGATGGATGCTGAAACTGATGACGGCAGCGGAGTGGCGGTGCAAACAGAGGTTGGTGTTGCGTTGTCGTTATCCAGTGGCTTTAAGCGTTGCACTAGTGCCAGTGGCGGTCCCGTCCCCTGGGCCACCCTCTGGACTGGACTGGACTGGACTGGACGGGACTGGGCTTGACCTCGAGCTCCCACTTGTAACTCGCAGCTATTTTGAGGAGTCCTTCCCACGCCACCTTCCTTAGCCTCCCAGGCTCGATTAGGTATGCTTACCTGGTTTTAGATTTCTGACTCTATATCTCAAAAAGAGAAGGAGGCTTGATTGACCAGTTGCTCCCAATTGAAACCTATCTAGTTAGTGGGTCCTGTATGTTACCAGCAAGGGTCCAGCCCGTGGCGCCCTGCCATGAATACATGTATTATGTACATAATATACACTGATGCAGCCAACATAGTACCTCCTTTTATTTCACATATGACACGGTAAAGTAATCATGTAAGGTCGTCTTGTGTACGGCCAATAAGGATTGCCATATTTTGCCGAGTGTCTCTCATCCGACGCTCGGTACCATCCCTCGCAAATGCAACTCTCAGTGTTCTATTCCATTTGCTTGGTGTAGGTGTCTGTTCAGCAAGATTTCCTCATACATCTCCAGACAAAGGTATATTGAGGAAGCTCATTGGTATCTGCTCTTTCCGCGCTGACTCGTGGACGGGTTCTTCGCATACCACGAGCACGAGCATTTCTCGAATATGACATGTTTAGCGCTACGGATTATTTTTGAGAGCTCGGTACAAACATCAATACTACTGTACGCTTCCAGGTTCATCACACTTCTCATGACGCCCTGTCAAACCTTTTCTAGACATCCGACACCAAATTGCAGCACCTCGGAGGTCCCTAGCTACCTCAGTAGTTTTGTATTGTCCCAGACAGTCGTTCGACCATGCTGACTCTAAGCGGTTCGCTAGCCGCAAGGTGCTGCATAGCCTGTGTATCACACTGTCAAATTTATATCGCATAGTTCCATCTCCGCCCTGTAACAATATCACACTGCTTCGTGTTCGTGATTTTGGTTTACGTTTGAAGGAGTCACTACATCAACGGTTTGAAGTGGTATACACTCTTACCAACTCATCCCATCAGTGAGGGTGAACCCACTTCAGGATACGTATGACGACCGGCTTTTGACCACGCCATAACGTATGATAATCGAGTTAGCACGCCACGTAAACTTTTCTTGCAATTTTGTGTCATCCGTTGACCAGCTGCTCAGTCTCCCACTTGGTCATCATGGCAGGGATTTCATGGGATCGAATATGTGAACCAAGGATATGTGTCGAAGTCCTCGTTTATAAAGGGACATTTTGCCACGTCCTGAAAATTTTGTCGTTTTCATAGATATAAGAGTTCCTAACAAAAATTACCCAGCAATTCTATCGGGTTTCCTTGAAGTAAATGGCTTGGGGGTTGGGGTTAGAGTTGGACTTTGGCTTCTGACCAATCCCAGCGCTCCCGGAAAGTCACCACATCTTGAGTAAATGGTATTTCGCTTCGCCAAGGACCTGGGTCTGACCTGAATGTCACGTTCTAACCCTACTTGCACCTACGAGGCTTGGTTATACCTGTGCCATTGGATCGAACAGGACATACAGGAGGTCGATTCGAAATCGCCGCTGATGGTATCTAGATATGAGTCACCGGCATTTCAAGTTACAGGGGGAAGGTTGAAATCAGTCCCCCCGATTTCTCCAACGCCTGATCAATCTACCGGATTTGGCCATCGAGATGATAATTCTAGTTCAAACTTTACCGACTATCCATCATATCTTTGTAGACTACTTTCGAGAAATTTCGTCAGGTTGACGTTGATGTATAAGCTTTATGAGTGCTTCGAGGCTCTAATAATTAGACAAGTTCATACGGTAATCGAGGACGGGGAGCATGTCATCTGCTCTTGGTTGTTACGGATGATTGTGTTATTCGGGGTTGCCAAATAAGCTATTAGCTTTAGTTAATAGCTTGAATTATTATCCGGTCAAGTCAGTTCGAGTTATGAATTCCATCAAGTCTTTAACAACTCCGGATCCTTATCTCGACAGCACTAAGTCATCCAGTGACTACATCGGGTATCCAGGAAATCTCCTACTGCAGCAATTTTAAGATTATCTGAACACAACACATGCTTTTAGGGCCTGAAATGTCAATTCCCATGTGGTATGGGTGACGGATGTGTAGACTACGACAAAAGAATTCCCCATCAACTCTTCCTAGCAATGTCTAGCTACATGCTACCCCAGTCTGGTTGCTCTCTGGTGCTGCAGAGTCCCCATGATTTTATTTGCTAGTCATCTCAGAATACTTGGCACCCATGGTCTCATACCACTGCCCCACGACGCCATTTCCCATGCCAGCTGAGATCATATCGTCGCCGTTCTCCAGCTTTTTGCTGACTTCGTCCATGAACTCCTCAATCGTGAGCGAATTGGGATTTTTGTCCTTCTTGTTGTCATCGGGGTCTTCGCGCTCCCGATGAAGATCGGTTCCCACAGCCGGGGGCGCGATCTCGACGATACGCACATTAGTATCCTTCAGCTGTGTTCTAAGATAGCTGGGTCAGCGCGTGCTTTTTTATAATAAACATGAAATTGAACTGCAGGATTGCTACTCACCGGAGTGTCACGGTCCAGAAATGTACCCAGGCCTTCGTTCCGTTATACACGGGGTTAATAACTGAGAACGGAACGAAGCCCAGCACACTCGACACATTAATGATAAGCGCATGTTCCTTGGCCTTGAAGTGCTTCAGCAGCCCCAACACCAAGTGCATCGGCCCGCGGATGTTGATATCGATCTCCTGGTCCGCCTTCTCCAAGATCTCCTCGGGGTCTTGCTTCAGCACTTCCAGAGGCCGCTGAACGCCGGCATTGTTGACCAGACAGTCGAGCTCCGGGTGCTCCTTAGTGATCTTGCTGATGAACGAGGGGATGTCCGAGATGCGTCCTGTGTCCAAAACGTAATAGCCTGCGGCGCCAATCTCCTTGGCTGTAGATTTGAGGTTTGACTCGGTGCGTCCGGCAATAATGACCTTCTTGCCTTGCGAGACAAAGTAGTGTGAGAGCGCTTTACCAATGCCTCCGCCACCCCCAGTGACGAGGGCGCACTTGAAATCCATGTTCTTGGAAGATGAGGGCATGATAATGAATGCTTAAAATTACAATTGTGTAGAAGTGGATAATCTCACGTCAAATTGATGGATGTACGTAGCCAGTTTTCTAGACAATAGGCAAGTTGATAGTCGCAAAATTGTCCACAGTCTCAGCGTTCATATAAGAAAAGCCAGTCTTGTAGTCGTTAAATAATGGTGACGTTCTGTACCTCGCGCTAAGCAGTGGTTGCTGCTTAATACGCAGTAGTAGTTGCGGCCATCTCGTGCTGCGGATCTTCATGCGGGCGACCCCAGTGGCAACCTTGAAAAAATATCCAATTGTGTGACTTTACTTATGTAAAGTTGCATAAGCTTCACACTAATGTCAGATCAAGAACGGAAGGCTCGTTACCGTCTTCACATACCGGTATATCGCCGCGTGCTCGATGATCTACACAATATGAGTATAGATTAGGTTAGCATGATAAGGACTTTGTTATGCACTTGTAATTATGGCACCAGTATAAGTACTAGTACAACAATGTTATGGTTGGGAATTTTGATCCATAGACTATCTAACCCTACCTACAGAAGCAACAGTGTGAAGGACTGATCAAACGTTGGTCCGAGCAGAACGAATGAAATCGTTCCCTGCAACTCTGGCCCAACTCTGACCAAGACTGCTCCATACCGTTTCTTGTCCTGAACGCCTGGGGAATATTGTATGACGAGAAATCATTAATGACATGGACGAAAAAATTATCCCACTCTCATTATCCCATAATCTCGTAAGCTCCCTGTCCGGAACACCACCTTCAAAAGCATCGAGCATTGCCTAATACGGCGAATCAACCACGTCGTCTTTGCCTAGCTTGTACCGTCCGCTCTCTCTTGTCCCGATGCGCCCAGAACTGCGCCGGGGCGTACTGAGTTGGGCTCCAAATCCAGCGATACTCTCGCGAGTCGGTCTCTTCAGCTGCTTCTTGCCGACCATGTTGACTTCGTTCGGCAAGGCGACAATGACATTCTGGTCGGTACCAAACTTGAAGTCGTCCGCCTTGACATCGTCGGTATATCGCTTGATGGTGTAAGGCGCCTTGCCTCCGCGCAGAACCTTCTTCAGGTTCCAGTCAATGATGTAAGGGCCAGTGGCAGTAATGATGGAGGTCTCTTCAAGGGATTGTCCCACGTTGAAGCGAGCAGGCGTGAACGTGACAGGCTTGCCTGTTTCGTACGCGAACTGGGCAACGTGCTCTGGAGTGAGGGCCAGACGACGTGGCTGAGGCTTTGAATCAGCTGCGAAAGACTTCTCGAAGCCGAGCTTGCCTTCATTCTTGCCACTCTTCTGCATGGCATCGATAAGCAGCAAATAGGTACGGCAAGTGCCAAGCACCCAGCGACCATCAGCGGAAACATCAAGGCCGAGGATGGGCTCACCAAGAGCTGGAATATGAGTCTTTGCGTTGATACCCAAGCGGTCAAAGAGGCGAATGTCACCTTTATTGGAAGCAACAGCAACATAGCCCTTCTCGGTAGTCGACACGGAGCTGAAGTCGTTCTTCGAGGCATACTGTTTCAGCTGCGAATCAACCAGCTTGTCCCCAGCAAGACGGGGGTCCACCCGGAACAGGGAGTTGTGGCTAATACCGAGGAAGGTGGGTTCATGTGTCATCTGAGCAAATTTGTTCTCGGGAGCAAATGTCACAACCGGGATGTCGTCGTGAACATTCCACTCGTCGACCACTTTTCCGTACTCCAGATCCATACGATAGAGCTTGCTGGGATCGGTATCATTCTGCAAGATCATGTTGCGATCTTCATTGTGTAGCATGGCCTTCTTTGGAGAGAACAAAGTACCCTTCGGTGTCTTGACTTCAGATATATTGGTGGAGAATTCAAGATGGTTGTTGGGTGCGTGCTTGAAGACGCCAATCTTGGAACCTCGAACAACGAAAGACCGATCGTGCTTGTAACCGACAGCGATGGATTTGTTCGTGGCACCATCTTTGGGCTGCGTGTCGAAATCATCTTGCTCCTCATCCGTGTCGTAGTGCTCACTTCTCGCACCGGGGTCCTCGTCATCGGCCTCTTCGATTTCAGGTTCCTCCACCTCTTCCTCTTCTTCGTGGCCCTCTTCGGGCACATCCTCCATCTTAAGGTCCTCGAAAGCATCAAGGACATACTGCCTCTCTTGATCCTTGACCTTGGTCCACTTGATCTCGTTCAGCTGCTCCCAAAGAGCCCTCATGAGACCTTCTTGAAATCGTTCCAGAGTCCCCTGGTCCTTGAATCGCAGCAACCACGAGTATGCTGAGCCGTCCTCGGTGAACTGGTTGAAAATAAAGGACAGAAATTCAAAATTGAAGACTGGATTGATGTCGGCGACTACGGGAATGCCCAGCCATTCCTGGTCCTTGCTTGCGACATGCAGCCAATAATGCCAGTTTCCAACATCAGAGACCTGAGCAGTGACAGAACTGTCCTTCAGGACGAAAGATCCAGAGGGGAAGTCGAAGAAGTGAAGTTCTCCGAGTTCCATGGACAAGATCTCGAGAGGCTCCGGCTGGGTTGGGACTGGCGGGGGCGCCATCTCTCTTGTCGGTGCTCTTACTTCCCGCTCTTCGCTCTCTGGCTCGGGGCTATCATCATCCGTCATCCTGGCAATCGGCGCCTTCTGGGGTGTAGCATCCCGTTTTACGCCTGTATTGGCTGTGTTCTTGATGGAATACATCTCGTCTGCTGACTCGAATGCGCGGCCAGCAGTAGGACCGTGGGTGGGACTGGCTTGAGGAATGGGCTGCTCGTCTGGGAATTCGAACTGTTGGAGGTCGGCTTCCGAGGCTGTAGTATGCGGTTTTCGGTACTTGCGTTCGTACTGGCACTGTTTCGCAATGCGTTCGAATGCCTCGAGCTGCATGGACTGTACTGAGGCGTCACAGACAAACTCGTAGACGTCGCCAACGTCGCCGCTCAGGTCCTTCCATGCAAGAATTATGCCCAGTCCTTCGCGGCTTTCGACGCGAAAATGCAAGGCCTCGTCGAGCAGGAAAGTCTTCTCGTCTCGTTCGTTGGCAAGGGCGTCGATCGCGGCGTCTTCCCCTTCCTCTTCAGCCAGAAGCTCAGCCTCGCCTTCCTCATAGACCCTTTGCACAACAAGCTGGTACTGAAAGTCTTGGCCGGTGCGTCGAATGCGCGCAGCTGCGTCTTTGAAGATGAGCTCGGAATATCCCTTGGGCGAGAGCGGTCTGACAAGATACAGCTGTCCCTGGGGCAGCTCAATCATGGATTCTTGGCTGTTGCTGCCAAAGATCAGCTTGCCCACATTCTTGAGGACGAACATGCTGGCGGTTGCGGGGGAGCCCCTCGGAAGCGCAGAATCAGTCAAGAAGCGGTGTTGGTCGGCTTGCGATGCTAGTAGATGGCTGTTCCTCAGCTGCGCATGGAGGCCGCGTGATATGGGCGGGTTCGCATGCAGAGTAATCGAAAGTATGTAAGTCAAACTTTCCCACGATGGCAATGTCGCGAGAGATCTTGCTTGTGTTCATCAACGGCCGCTTGCAGGAAACACTGCGTCATAACAAGAAACCCGCTCCAGCCCAGGCAGAATGAAGGCAATGGTGGGATGGTGGGGTGAAAAGTGGCTTGTTCATGTGACGCCACATTCTTTCGGCGACAGGCAGCCATATCTCTTGAACTACCACAAGCGAGCCCCATTATGATTGGGCTATTTATTCCAGCTATTCAGTGCTCAATCACATGTCGTACGTAGTAATTAGTTGGACAGGTGTAAGACGGAGCGAGCTCGCAAAAGACTAAAGGACTACATACATCGTCTTAGCACAAAAAGTCCTCTGGGAGTTTGTGGTGGGATTGTACAGATGCCAATAATCCAATGTTGTCGAGGCTTTGAGAACTTTGAGTTCGTGTGATCAAATGATCGTGACACTTAATCTTCAGTTTCTGGTACATCCTTTTCCCTATTCCGCCATCTGCCTAGACATTGACCATATTGACAACTACAATAGCTGTCCAGCTATCCAGAGTGCAGAGAAAGAGCTTCGACTACTGTCAATTTCCTTCACAACCCTCTCTGTGATTTATTGAAAGTCGTCACCATGACGGGACAGTCTGGCAGCTTCGGAAAGTCACCTTCATCTATCCAGAGTTCACCGATGGGTCGTGTCGACCTGACCATCAAATCCCCCAATGGGTGATGGCGGACTGGGATAGCAATACTACTTTAAAGCACTTCGCGGACGATTCTGCTGCTTTCCGTGCAAGCCATCATGGTTTCGTGAATATGTCTAAACGATATGTAAAGTCTCCCTCCCATCTAGGGATTTATTGCTCGAAATGGTCTACCTACGCTTAGGATAGCGATAAGAGATGGACCGAGAAAGTCAATGTCGTGTGAAAAACGGTCAGCACTGGCACATATAGCGTAAATGAAGCTTCGAAAGAGACGGACGATGAGAGATTACAAGACATCGATCTTAGCACTCTGTAAATATAGATACCAAGGGACTTGGGGTATAGGATAATGATGTAGTATGATGCCTGGAAGCCGTTGATGGTGTTCGAGATGGTATCAGGTTGAATATGTTCTTCTCGATAGCTACAATACATAATGCTGCACACATAGCGAATAGTGTCCAGTGCGCAGATATAGCAAGAATTTGATGGTTTGATGTCATATTAATGGTATTCATGCTGTGTTCTATACAGTTCTATACATCAATACCTGAGACGTATCGATATTAAGGAGATCCCGAGTAGCGGCAGTTGGGTATCTTTTTACAACCAGGTCCGGAGGGTTTGCTCCGCTGTCATGGTGGAGTGAATGCATGCACTTTCTGGATTTTTCTTTCTTGATAGACGTATGAAATATCGAATAGGCACCGGACGATTAGACAACTGAAGCCGATGTCAAGGTTGGGATGGATGGTATGTAAATCTATAAAATCTGCAGTACCAGGTATCTAGAAGTGGCAGATAGAATGACTGCTGTAAGCATGGCAAATGTTGGACGTAGTTAATTGTGCAGGGCGGGATGGATGATCATTTTGCAGTATTCCATCGAATCGATTAGAGAGCATTGATTACCTTAGTTTGCGAGAATCGTATTGGCGCGCATGTCCTTCAGAATTGCCTGCTGCGAGGTCCAATTACCCCAATCATTTGTCTTTTTTATTAACCACAACGCCTTCACAGACCTTTTCCAAAATAACGACTTACAAGACAACTAACTACTTCGTATGTACCAACCTAAAGATGGGACAGATTTAGACCAGGATCGAGGTTATAAATCGCGCGGTGCAGCAATAGCCAATCACGGTAGTATTTCCAAACAGCCATGGTAGCACTGATTGAATTGGGTAGGATTGGACTGGGCTGGGCTGGACCAGATGAGAGTGCGACATTTTCGTGGGCGAAAGCGAGCGAAGGACCAGAGAATGTTCTACAAGCTACTCCTACACTGAAGCACATGATTTAGACGATACATGTAGGTCAAAAATAGGGCTGGCTGTGTTTGACAGCGGATGATTCCCACGAGCCAGACTGATTGGGCTAGACAAGCTTGCACCTCGTCCCGGCAACTTTGGCGGCTAGGCGGTGCGTCGGTTCCTGCTCTGAGGATCCTTGTCGTCAGCGCGACACAATTACGTCAATGGCAGGAGAAATCCTCTGTCTCGAAGTGGCCTTTGTGTACTTGGGCCGAAAGTATTCACGGACTACACCTCTTCGGCTTCGTGGCTGCGGTCTGTAACCAAGGCAGTAGGACAAATCTCGACCACAACAGGATTCGATCGTTTACTATTTTCCATTCTATCGATCTGCATGTAGAGTGCAAAAAACTAGGTTGCATCACAAGAAGTTGTTCGAGCAATTAGATAGGGAGGCAGCTACCAGGTAGCTAGGTCTAGGTCTGCTAGGTACCTGAGCTACAGCCCAGTTGCATGGGTGGTGGGGGATGTTGGGCTGACTGGGGGTGATTTTTGCAAGGATTTCGTAGAACCATAGCAGGATGCATGCTGGCAAGATTGTTGGACATGCCGTGCCTCCCTCCATGAATTAAACCTGTCCACCTGGACTACTGCTAGCCTCTTCGTCCTCAACTCTATCCCTTCTTGATGACGAGGTTTTGTTGTCAACAACTCCCCTAGCGATTTAAACTTCCAAGAGAACTTTGCTTCCGTCTCATGCAACTCGAGCTTCTTCATACCCCACCATCAAACCGCGATTGACGTAACGTATCTGGCTGCAATCAACAACTGAGCCTTCCACGATTCGATTCGCACCAACCAGAAACCGAAACGGGGGGCATAAACTCTGTCACCTCGATCCAAATATCGACTTCAACATGGCGCAAGAGGATGGCACACCGGGCAGACTGCTGCTGATCTCGAATCGTCTGCCCATCACCATCAAGAAGCAAGACGAGGGCCAGTACAGCTTTTCCATGTCCTCTGGTGGACTGGTCACCGGTCTCAGTGGTCTTAGCAAGACAACTACTTTCCAGTGGTACGGCTGGCCTGGCCTGGAGCTGCCCGAGAGCGATGTCGACAAGGTGAAGCAACAATTGAAAGATGAATATGGCGCCGTCCCCGTCTTTGTCGACGACGACCTCGCCGACAGACACTACAATGGCTTCGCCAACTCCATCCTGTGGCCGCTCTTCCACTACCACCCTGGCGAGATCACATTCGATGAGGGTGCTTGGGAAGCATACAAGGAGGTGAACATGCTTTTTGCCAAGACTGTGGTCAAGGATGTGCAGGACGGCGACATGATTTGGGTCCACGACTACCACTTGATGCTGCTGCCCGAGCTGTTGCGCCAGGAGTTAGCAGGCAAGCGCAAGAACATCAAGATTGGCTTCTTCCTACACACCCCTTTCCCCAGCAGTGAAATCTACCGCATCTTGCCAGTACGGGAGGCCCTTCTTCAGGGTCTGCTGCAGTGCGACCTGATCGGATTCCACACCTACGACTATGCCCGCCATTTCCTCAGCTCTTGCTCGCGAATCCTCGAGACCACCACCACCCCGAATGGTGTAGCCTACAAGGGCAAGTTTGTCACCGTCGGCGCTTTCCCTATCGGTATTGATCCCGAGAAGTTCGTCGAGGGACTGCAAAAGCCCAAGGTCCAGGAGCGTATTGCTGCTCTGTCACGGAAATTTGAAGGCGTCAAGCTCATCGTTGGCGTCGATCGTCTGGATTACATCAAGGGAGTGCCCCAAAAACTGCATGCCTTGGAGGTCTTCCTTACCGAGCACCCCGAATGGATTGGCAAGATCGTCCTTGTCCAAGTCGCTGTGCCGTCACGCCAAGACGTCGAGGAGTACCAGAATCTGCGCGCCGTGGTAAACGAGTTGGTCGGCCGTATCAACGGCAAGTTTGGCACCATCGAGTTCATGCCCATCCACTTCTTGCACCAAAGTGTCAACTTCGACGAGCTTTGCGCTCTCTACGCTGTTTCGGATGTCTGCCTCGTCTCCTCTACGAGAGATGGCATGAACCTCGTATCATACGAATACATTGCCACTCAGCACGATCGTCACGGTGTCATGATCTTGTCCGAATTCACCGGCGCTGCACAGTCGCTCAACGGCTCCCTGATCGTCAACCCCTGGAACACCGAAGAGCTCGCCAACTCGATCCACGACGCGGTGACCATGTCCCCCGAGATGAGGGAAACTAACTTTCGTAAGCTCGAGCGATATGTGTTCAAGTACACCAGTGCATGGTGGGGCCAGAGCTTCGTCACCGAGTTGACCAAGGTCAACGCAGAGGCCGGCGAAAAGCAGTCCCTGTCAGCGATTGGCGGAGTCGGCAAGAAGATCTCGGGTGCTGTACAGGGGGTGAAGGATGCTGCTGTTGAGGCGTTCGACGGCAAATCTGAAGGCGAGGCTAGCTCGAAGTAGGACTTTGGCTGCTCACAGAATAGAAATGATGAAACTGTAGCGGAAGCTTCCACCAGATACGCCAAGATCATGGCGTCTGCTGCGAGAATGGACAAGAAAATGCTAACTGACAGGACCCATGATGGCGATCGACGCTGGACTCACCGTGGCACTGAGGAATCACAGTGGCTCTAAAGAAGACAAGGATTGATGGGAATGTGGTTCGTGCCATGTGATCAAGGAAGTGATGGCGACATGGCTGCATGGTTGAAATTCTGGAATGGACAAATGGGTTACGGTTCACAATTGTATCAGATAGACCTGGAGTCTTGGTGTTCCGGTAGGCATCGCGCGGATAATAGACTTATGATATGATGATGAATATTCACTCCGCCGAGTGACCCAAAATGGCTCAGTCTACTTGAAAATAGATCCCCCGGTGGCTAGCCTTCAGTTGAGACGAAGTTAGGACCTAATGCAGACGTAACCCTCTGGGCCGGGCAAGTTGTCGTCTCATACCAGTTGACTCGGCTGCCACAGTATTATACCTATAGCAGTCAATGTATCACCAAAGACGCCATCTGTTCGACTAAGGAACTACTATGGTATTATGGTGTATATTGCCCAGGTCCTGCATTTATGGCAGCATTTGGTGGTTCAAAAGAGAAATCAGCGTACTGGAACGCCGCTTCCCACACTAGTATCATCATCTATGTCATCTAGAATGGGGAAATGCCGATGAGTTAGGATATGCTCACGCATCTCTACTTCTTGGGACTGTCTATTAGGCCGGTAAAGTGTCCTACGGCTGGAACCGGGCTCGTCAATCTCCACCCCACCTAGCATCGACGTAGGAAAAGTCGGAGTTCTAACTACGTAAATATCCAAGCTACCCAAGCGCAATGTGCCTGCCACGTTTATAAGCTGTGTGGTCATCTGTGACGAGCTTTTAACTAACTGCTACAAAAGGGCCTATCTAATTTGACTTGTTCAGCTGCTATCGGGGTGTAGGCCTAAGCAACACGCCACGACCACTCTTCCGCTATCCACAAATTGGAGCGTGCATGTTATTAATGCTATCAGTTACCGGAAGCCGAACACATGGGGCGGCCACAGTTCTCTTCCAAAAGCCATCCCACGATCAAGTCTCCGGGCAATGCTGGCGTTTTGTAGTCGGCCATGATCTTTCCTATCCCTCTCCAAGTATAACCTGGCTCATCGTCACCTAATTCACCAGGTTCAGGTGCCGTCATTACTAAAAGCCATGGCGCTCGTCGTCCAGCATGCTACATACGTGCTAGCTGTCTGCAAATGTGTACCCATAAACCCGTCGGTTGCAACTGCAAAGATCTGATGGGTCACATGGAATTTTCAAAACTTCCACTGATAGGTGTGGAGGCTCTGATCTCTTCTTTCCTCAGAGAATGGAAACATATTGCGGTGAGCGACCTATCTTAGAATTGCCACCTGGGTCGATGGCAATAAGCGAATGGGAGTATGATTTTGACTGGTACAATGTTCTTCAACATCGAAGTAGAATTAGTCCTGCGGGTTAGCTATTAATAGAAGCATAATGAAACCACAAGTAATTCATTTGGAAATGGACGCTCAGTTGAGTGTTAAATAAAGTCAAGCTGCGCTCAGTATAGTATGGCTAGCCGGATGATCGTCGGCAATACTGCAGCGTGACACCATTCCCACCCGGCATTGGTCCAGCGCAAGCCCCAATACAGGTTAGGCAGAGGCTAGGAATGTTGCTGCGGGCAGCGGGATATACCTAGGTAGGTAATCAACTAGGGAGAAATAGGGGTCCTAGCGACGTTTATGCATTGTGACCGGGCCTCACAGAGTTCCTATCTCGGTCCTGGTCTTGGTCTTGGTCTTGGTCTCCACGAACGGTTGTGCATTCAAGACCTGGGTCCGCGTGCGAGCGTCCGTTACATCCGGAGTAGGTGCGGCAAACACTGGGCAAGGTCGGAGTGGCAACTTCCAAGTTCCACCAGCTTTTCCGCGGACGGGTGGAAATTTCTCAGGAGCCACTCCCAAACGCCAAAACAAAGAAAGGCGGGCCTGCGCCCACGAATAGCTGAGCCTCAGTTGTGCACATTACGATGAGCCGCAGCCAGGCCCACGCCATGTCGGCCGCCTCAAGACGCTCCTCGAGCGCCAGCTCCGCAGAAGCCGCTCGGCAGCGCGACCTGAACAAATACTACCAGCCATGGCTCAACTCCAAGAAATTACGGTCCGTGCCGGTCAACACCGGCCCAGACGAGGCGCCGCGAGCCCGGTGCTCCCACGACGCTACCTTGACTGCCCTCGCTCAGCTTGCAGCCCTCCGGTTGAACGTCAAGCGCGCCATGGTGTCGCTGATAGACACCAAGACCCAGATCATCCTCGCTGAAGCCACACAAACCCTGTCTCTCGTGGACGAAGCGCGCCATGCGCCCGATGACCACATCTGGCTCGGTAACGTCTCGGTCCCGCGCCATGACTGCAGTAAGCAGCTTTTTGGTGTTGTTCATGCCCACTATATCACTTTTGAGCGAGTAGCTATTTCCTGACTGGCCTTTTGTGCTCTTGAAATACGAGCTTCGGCCCCCGATAACCCGCTAAGCGTACTTGAAGAAGGAATTACTAATCCTAATGTTGTAGTGGACGAGCATACTTTTGGTGCCATCACAACATGCAAGGACTCCGACGGTGCCGACGTTGACCTTACCGCTCTTGTCGTCAAGGACGCCTTGGATGACGCACGCTTCAGGGATCGGTCATATGTCACCGCCAAACAAGGCGTAAGGTTCTACGCGGGCGTGCCCATCGTCACAAAGCAAGGGCATTCTATCGGTGTATATGGTGTCTCCGATACTCGACCGCGGCCCCAGGGCCTCACGCTAGACGAAATTCAGTTCATGCAAGATGTGGCCCAGATTGTCGCACAGCACCTCGACAGAGTCGGTAAGTCACCTTATGAACTCGAATGAATCACGTCGGCGTTCAAGATACGAGTCCTTCAGTCCTTGGGCTGTAAAATATAGGCAGACCGATCCTGTCTCCTCGTGTCCGTTCAGTTTGATATACTAAAGCATACATATTAGTGGATGCGATGAGTCGCGTCTCCGAAAGAGATTTTATGAAGGGCATCTCTTACTTCCTAGAGGATCTATCCGAATTCAAGTATCGGTTAAGTAATTCCAGTGGCTATTCTATGCCGCCAGGTAATCAGAATGATTCGACAGACGTGCAAGCGACTGATCCACAGCAAGAACCTTCACGTGGGCGCCAAAGTCAGCCTAATGCCTCGTCTCCAAACAAATCCGCTTCCGCGTCTCCGCACAAAGCTGAGACCTCGGACGAACACGAAGACACACCTGGCGATGCGCGACCGCGGTTTGTCAGGGATAATCAATCGCACAGCAAAAGCGGCCCGGAACCCTCGGGGGACAATACGCGTAGGATCTTCACTCAGGCAACCCAATTGCTCTGCGAGCAGGCCAAGGCTACCGGTTGTGTGTTTGTCGATGCTGCATCAGGCGTGTTTTATGGTCAGCCTGAGCAAGGGAGTTCCCCTCCTGGCAGCGTTGATCCAGTTGCAAGCCTCAATATCGATTTTGATACGATAGAAGGCGGACGTCGTGACGGAGATGAAGCTCCTAACATGGAGGGCCCAACAAAGCACCCGAATCCAACCTTGGACGATGACATGTCTCAAATGGCACGTGTTTTGAGTATGGCCTTTGCGGATGATGATTGCGATTCATGGCCCCAGGGTATAGTAAAACGCGGAAATCTAAAGAAGTGTATTCTACGGTACCCATTCGGCAAATGCTTCTATTTAAACAAGGGGCGTGTCGTGGCCGACCAGATCCTCCAGCTTGATGAAGAATCGACTGGTGGCAGCATGTATGAGGGTATGCAAGGCACGTTGATGCACCGAAACAACATGTTACCACCAGAAATTTTGGCATGTGTTCCTGATGCGAAATGGCTCATATTCTTGCCACTTTTTAATTATGCCCACAGTCAGTGGTTTGCAGCGGGCTTCATTTGGGGTGCCGACTTTAAAATGGGCGACCCTGACGAGGCTTTGCCATTCTTTAAGACCTTCGGATCCTGTATGATGAGCGAGGTTGCAAGCATGGAAGTCTTCAATACCAACATTGCAAAATCAACCTTCATCGCCTCCGTATCCCACGACTTGCGCTCCCCACTTCATGGCATGCTGGGCAGTCTGGAATTCCTGGAGGACACCATGACTTCAGCATACCAGATGAGCTTGGTCGGCTCCATGGAGACTTGTGGCAAGACCTTACTGGATACGATCGACCATCTCCTGGACTATGCGAAGATCAACAACTTGAACCGAGCGAGCACATCTCTTGCCTCTCCAACCAGGAGAAAGTCATCGGGAAATCCCAGCTTCGTTGCTCTGACAAGTCAGGAGGCGTCCGGCTCGACATCCTTTGATTTTTCTCTGCTCTTGGAGGAGGTTGTTGAAGCAGTCTTTGCAGGACAGACATTTCGAAAGATGAACCTTCGGCACCATGACCTTGTCAATGAAGCGACCGATCACATTAAGGATATGTCCCTCGATGTGTCAACCCCGGCCGAGGAACAAATCCATGCTGGCAGCGCCAAATTCTCCGGCAGAGTCTGCTTGGTATTCAACTTGGAGAAGTCACCATCTTGGTGTGTTCAAGGCCAAACTGGTGCGCTTCGTCGAGTCATCATGAATGTGGTTGGGAATGCAATCAAGTACTGCAGGTCTGGTTTCATCGAGGTTTTAGCCAAAGTGAAGCAGTCTGGCTTGTCTGACGTGGAAGTCGAACTTGTTGTAAAGGATACTGGTATAGGCATGTCAGAAGATTTCATGGCCAACCACCTTTTCAAAGCCTTCTCTCAGGAAGACTCTTTCACCCCGGGCACCGGACTTGGGCTTTCCATCACTTCACAGATATTGGATAACCTCGGAGGGGCAATTAGGATACACAGTGAAAAGGGCGTTGGGACACATGCTCACGTCACGCTGCCGATGAAGACCGCCTCTCCCGGATCTTGTGTCAGTAGTCAAGAAGGCATCGTACATGAAGCCTTGAAACTCACAACAGGCAAAAAGGTCTGCATCTTGAACCCCATGCATGATGGGGGAGAACTCGAACAAGCAGGAGCAAAGCTCGAGGCCTCGATCATCTCATTCAGCGAAGGGTGGTTTAACATGACATGTACCAAATGCCGCCACGTAGACGAGGATCCGGATGCGAGTATTTGCATATATGCTGAACCCCCTCCGATCGAACATCTGGTGGATAAGCACCATAAGCGCATAGCAAAGGGACAGCCAACCAGACAAACCGCGTTGCTCATCATTTGCACCAATGCTTTTGAAGCAGCAGCACTGCGCGCTGCTGGGGTAGACCACTTGATTTCCCTAGGAAGGATCATTGAAGTCGTCAGCCAGCCCGTGGGCTTGAGGAAGCTGGCCAAAGTCATGCTACAATGCATTAAGCAAGTCGAAGCTAGCGCACGGGACATGGATGAGAATGAAAACCCCAGTCCGTCATCGCGGACATCTTCGGGTGGCGATATCCAAAGACGCGCTGCCGAGGTGAGGCTGAATACAGTGCCGGTCGTGTACGATCAAACGGCTCTGGCATATCGCCCATCAATCGAAGCTATACAATGGAAGTCAGATGAGCCACTTCGGCTAGCAACATACGTCAAGACCACTGCCGAAGAACCAGTATCCACATCCAGTCATACAAATGTGGGTGGTCCGTCTGCCACCACCGCGATGCAGGAGCGGGGGGGTTCGTCCAAAGAAGAGACCAGACCATCTCCGCATGTCCTCCTCGTCGACGACAATGCAATCAACCTCAGGCTCCTTGTTACTTTCATGAAGAAGATACAATTGCCATATGCCGAGGCCTCAAATGGTCTAGAAGCATTCAACAAGTATAAGGAAGCCGAGCGCCCTTTTGATTTCGTGTTGATGGACTTGCAAATGCCTATCATGGATGGCTTCGAGGCTACCAGGAATATTAGGGAATTCGAAGAGGAACAGGGTATAGCTAAAGCTTCAACTATCATCGCCATTACTGGAGTGGGCAACGAAGATGCACGAAAGGAAGCCGTCGATGCTGGCATGTCACGATATCTGACCAAGCCTGTCAAGTTCAAAGAACTGCAGCAACTACTTGTTAGACAATAGCTGCCGCCTAGGTTCGATCGACGCCGCGGCCTGTTGTCCACGCTAGAGGGTTGATGGCCATGCAGAATTTGAAGTTTTCTCGCAGACATAGGCCGCATTGGCAGACTCGAGTTCGCCCTTGGGTATTTTAGCACTCAGTTTCCGTTCGAGAGCAGGACTTTGATGCAATGACCGTTGTGCGTGCAGCACATCCCTGCCCCTGTAACATATGCAGTGTGATTTACTGCGAACCCAACCAACATCGAGCGTGCGGGGCTATTGTCTGCGCTCTTGGTAACCCCAGACGCCCTCGACTTGCGAAACATCGTTTCCCTTATTGCCGCTCCGCCCACTGAAAGCCCAACCCTCCACCAAACAGGCTCAGATACGCACCATGGTAACGGCACAGAACACGAATCCACAGCCTGGAGACAGCGCGCAGCTAGCTCAAGCAGCGAACAATGCTGCAAACTCCCCACATGAGTTAGAGCCATACACCATCTTCACTACACGTCACCGGCGCATTCTGACTGTCGTACTTGGCACGGCTAGTCTCGCTTCACCATTGACTGCGAATATATATCTTCCACTCTGTCTTTGCTTCAGGAACAATACAAAACGTCTGCTCAAGCCATCAACCTCACCCTAACCCTTTGTGTTGTCGTGCAGGCTATTATGCCAGCATTCTTTGTTCCATTGGCTGACTGCAAGGGTCGCCGGCCCATCAGTCTGTTGACCTACTCTATATACACGGCAGCAAGCTTGGGTCTAGCACTGAATGATATGGGAGAACAATCGTATGTCGCCCTTCTCATCTTACGGGCAGTTGAAGCTCTTGGCGCCAGCATCACATATGGCGTAATCAGTGATGTGTGTATTCCAGCTGAACGCGGTACTATGGTGGGACATTCTATTAGCATGGCAAACCTAGGCCTTGTGTTGGGGCCTGTTTTTGGAGGTGTAATTGCTTGGCGAACTGGCAATTCATCATGGGTATTTTGGGCCCTCACGTTGTTCGGGCTTGTCAGTGTCTCCCTCATGCTAATTCTTCTTCCGGAGACGGCTCGTTCAGTCGTCGGCAATGGCGGACAAGGGAAGCGTCTGAAACTCGTTGGGCTAAAGCGATGGATACTACTGGGGCCTGACTGGAGCTCAACAAAATACAGCAAAACTTCAGTGGATGACGAGCAGCCATACCAACCAAAGGAGAATTCTGATGCACAAAATTTGGCACCGGAGAAACTCATCTCGAGGCTACGGAGGATACCAAATCCCCTGTCTTGTCTATCCATCATGTTGTGGAAAGATACCGGGCTAATCCTATGGCTCGCAAGTTGCAACTATGCCGTGTGGTATTGTGTCACAGCGTCGTGGCCTCAGATTTATACCAAGATATATGGATGGAACGAACTCACTATCGGCCTCGCCTATCTGCCGAGCTCTATCACCATCATCGCAGCTGGCTTTGTCTCGGGACCTTGGTCGAACGCGAGGTACCGCCTCACGGCGCGGGAAGCCGGCCTTCCTGTCGACGGCCATCGTGTCGATGACTTTCCAATAGAGAGAGCTCGATCCAGACAGCAGTGGCCAGTGTTTCTCGTGACTCATCTGGGCATTGCTGGACTAGGATGGGCAATCCACGAGCGAGCTCATCCGGCGATCCTACTCACCGTGCAAGCCGTTGTAGGGTTCTGCCAGTCATTTCTATTCTTCGCGTTTAACACACTTCTCATCCATGTACATCCAGATCGGCCAAGTGCCGCCTCGGCCGCTGCCTCGCTTATCCGGAGTGGGTTTAGCGGTGTTGGTGTGGCAATATTGCAGCCTCTTGTCGATGCTATTGGGTGGGGATGGTATTTTACTTGCCTGGCTTTATTCATTGGACTGCTCCAGGGAGTAGGCATAATGACTCTGCAGAAGAAGTGAATGCTTTGGAGGAGGCAGAGATATACAGCTGAGAGATCTGGTTCACGTACTAAAGCATAAAGGATATTCCCCGAGTCGAAGGCATTTCAAACTACCAGGGTGACGATAGATTATGATAGAATATATTTTCACGTTTAACTTTGAAGGAAGAGTAACCTAAATTCTAAAACGCCTGTCTGCTGTCGTACTGGCGACCGTGTTTCTGTTTCCTCCTTTATCCATATATCTCATATGCTTCTAAATTTTCTGCTTCGGTCACCTCAGCCCAATCAACCACATGTTTTCCTTACGGCCATGTTAATCCATTGTCAACCTTTGGTGTGTATATCTGCTCGCCCCGACGAAGCGCCCATGTCTCATAAGATTCGGGGAACTGAGAGTCGAGATCGGTCAAATACCGGTCAAGTCTACTAGGTTCAGCCCTAGTCGTTGTATGTTTTGAGGAAGTACCTACTCGTTCCTGAACAAAGGATTTCCGACGATGGTGGCTGATACCCTCGCCTCGAATGCTCTGATAGCCATTAGATCACGTTTTGTTTTGTAGGTCTTGGATAGTGCTTACAGCGAGTACAAGGTGTTTCGGCCTTGATGATCTTCTTCTGGGGCAGACCTTGCGAAGGAGTCACGATAGCTGTTAATGAAAGGGACTCCAGTCACCATTCGTTGGTTAGTCCACACGCCCAGGTCGACTAACTAGGGGTATGAGTCGACAGCTATTAATATCTACACCAAAGGAATCTACCTACACTCGTTATGCCCGTACATGGAACATGGATCAAATATAATGGGCTCGCCGCCGGGACCAACAGCTGTATTTCCATCCCATAGATCTGCATGCAGTAATCTGGGGACGATCTGTCGCCCACCAGTTTCAAGCGGTCGCAGAAGACGGGGAATTATTCTGTTGAAGAGTACAGTCAAAAGACGCTCCAGTTCTGATGTCTGTGGGCCTTGAGTGATTTCTTCCGCCCGAAGCTGGTAACGCAGGTAGCGGACGAAAAAAGTCCTCTTAGGAATGACTCGTGGCTAGCTTGACAGGTAATTGCCCGCCAGCCATGGGAACATGGAAGCCGTACAATCCATCGGGCGCCACGGCCTTCATGTGTAGTTCAGCCAGCTTGGGGGGAAGTAGTGTAACATCTGGTGGCTCGTCCAACATCTCGATGAATTCAGAGAGAAGAAAATGGACTCCGGGGTCGGACCCAAAGGTGCCCCAACCTATAGGTTTGGGAGCGAACCCAGGCAATGCTTTGTGATTGGCCTTGAGGGATTCGTACTCGCTTTGGTACATGATGTGTCCAGATCGGTAATCTGTGACCTTGATAAAATACGAGACCGGGACACCATCCAAATCAGCCTGGATCTCAGCTGTCCGAGACCATGTGCTGTTGCCATGGTGGTCTATCGACACGATCTCGGCCCCCTCGGGCAGCACTTCAAGAGTTCAAGTGTTAATAAGATAGAAATATGCGAAGATCGGATTTGGATTGCTCATACACGACCTGACGTTTTCGTCTACATCCTCAATTAGATGTTGGGGGATTTCGTGTATGCCTGTTGTCCACCACGCTTCCGTGGCATCAACCAGGGCTTCTAGATCATCACTCAATAAAAGCTCTGAGTTTTGCGACCAGGCACTTTTGTTCTGCTCCACTAGAATTGATGTCGCCACCTCACGCTGGCACTGCGTCTCTTGATCCAACAGGATAGAAAGGTTCCGCTGGATTAAGCTCAACGCCTGATCACCGATGACCATGTCGGTCGTGTCATGATGAACAGAACTCGCTGTTTCCACGAGGGCATCCGCTACCTGAACAAGGTTTGACCTACCCTCCTTGTTCAAGACGTCATCGCCTTTCGCACTGTGGGCTACGCTCATGTCTTTGAGCGCTGTTGACACTTCGCTTTCGGAATCTGTCATCGTTCGGGTTTGCGTCAATCTACCACAAGTAGCTCTATCCAATCGGCAGGTTGGGCGTGAGTATGCTGTCTTCCCGCGAGGCCGTGTCGCTCGAGGACCAGTCCTTGTCCCGAAGTAAGTGGAATTGAAGGGAGCTAGGACGTACCGGCCAACACTGGACCCTGCAGCTCCACCTTGCACTCCCATGAGACTTTATAGGAATTCTCGCTTACGGTGTCGCCTTGGTTGCGAGAAGAGTGCCAATATTTGCCCCTGTCACACCACTCACCGTTGGGGGCCGACACAGTGCTGGCATGGGTGATCCTGCAGACGCGGCGCTTAGGCTACAGAGAAGCCAGTAATCAGTCACCCTCGCCCAGCTCTTCATGCAAACTGCATAAGCTTGCCTTGAAGTAGATGGCGACGTCGTCAAGGGGAAATCTTGCGCCGGCGCCTCGTTTCCGTCTCTCCACACCGACTCCTCGACGGATCTGTAGTAACTAGTAGCCCGAACCGCGCATTTGAGCGCCGCTCACGGATTGCCGACACATGATCGAATGACACACGACCCTATCTTACCCGCCTTGAACAATCCATCTGGGACTGACTTCATAGGCCAGAGCCAGGAGCACTAGGGTGTTTGTAAATGTAAGTCATTGGATCGGCCTTCACTACGGTCACCATGGCTATCATGGAACCGTCTCACCTAGAGATAAATGCTGGAGTGGATCTTGAAGACAAGGAACTAAGCGATACCAGGACTTTATCTCGAGGTTCTACACTAAATTCAGGCAAAAATTTGTTTTCACGACGTTTCACTCTACCATACCATAGCTCACGTACCTCCTCTGGTGAAGCCGGCTGCCCCTACACATGGCGAGCAGAACAGGAAAGGTCCTCTTGGCTTGACTCTTGTTCACCAACCACCTCAGCAGACGCGCCCCGTCGCCCATCTCATTTTTGTGCTTGGGCTGGGAGGCGGATCAGAACATACCTGGACCCATGATGGCGTGCTGTGGCCGCGAGATCTGCTTCCTGGGGAGGGTGCCTTTGAGGCGACCTCTATTCACACTTTTGGGTACGATTCAGATTTCAAGAAAAGCAGTACCCTGAATATCCAAGACTTCTCGAAATCTCTACTTAGTAGTACGCTTGATAATCCCTACATCAGTGCCTCTCAGGTATGCATATCCCCGGCTTGTCGGCCTGCTGATGGTAGGCGCTGACGTTTACCAAGTGTCCAATCATCCTGGTCGGCCATAGCATGGGTGGGCTAGTCATGAAGAGAGCCTATGTCCTTGCTAGACAGCTGCCTATATATCAGGGTTTCGCTCAGCTGGTACGAGCGATGGTATTCCTAGCGACACCTCACACCGGTTCCAATCTGGCGGCTGTTCTTAGTAAAGTGTTCCGTATGTCTTCGGGCCTCAAACCTTACCTCGACGACCTTACCAAGAACTCGGAGACGGTTCAGTCGATCAATGCCGAGTTCCCGTCTCATTCTTCTGGACTATCACTTTATTCCTTCTACGAGACAAAACCAATGAGTATTGGCGGGTTTGGAGAAGTCACGATAGTGCCAAAAGCTGATGCTATTCTGAATTATCCCAATGAACAATCAGCGCTACTGTACGGGGATCACCGCGGTGTATGCAAGTTTAGTTCAGCCTCCGATCACAATTTCAGGTCCGTATGGCAATCACTGGCTACGTGTATGCAGGGCTTGCAGGGGGATGATCCCCCTCTTACCGCCTTCGATGGCTCGGCTTCAGAGGACTAAGAGCTGCTCAACGACTACCTCGGCATTTCGGAGCCTCCAGCAGACGACCTTCACCGCATCGATATGGACAGGTTACCTGGCACCTGCGAGTGGCTTTCCAACCATGAAACTTATGTAGGCTGGTTGTACGCACCTTCAGCCAAGATCTATTGGCTGCGAGGTCCTCCTGGGAGTGGAAAATCATACAGCTCTGGATACGTTATCGAAAGTATGGAGCAAATGGCGCACCGTTGCTGCTTCCATTTCTTCAACAGTAGCGACAAAGTCCGGTCTTCTATGGAGCACTTCCTTCTCTCCATGACCTGGCAAATGGCAACAATACACAATGATTTTCGCAGGAGGATACTGCAGGCATGTTCTAAGGACCCCTATATTGCGAGAACTGGTGATTGGCGGGTATTCCAGCGAAAGTTTTGGGAGCAGGGTGTGTTCTTATCCAATCTTCTGACGCCCACTTTTTGAGTCATCGACGCACTTGACGAATGCCGCTCGGGTCAAGAGTTGAAAAAGTTCCTTATTCGTGTTCAAGGAAAGTCCGGAGGCCTCATCAGAATCTTAATCACCACACGCAACCCATATAGTGATTATCAGCTCTCAGAGAAACATCTCATCGCAAGAGACATTCGAATTGAGGACATACAGAACGACATCGCTAGCTACTTAGAGGCACACAAGCACGAGGTTCCTGGTGCATCCCCGCAGGAACGTAGGTTTTTGTGTGAAGGTATCCTCGAGAAGGCAAATGGATGCTTCCTGTGGGTCATTCTGGTGGTCAAAAAATTGCAAAGGGTCGACGGTTCGAAGGCACGCCGGCAGGCACTCGACGACATGCCACCTGGGATGGACCATTTATACTCTAAGATCGTTAGCTCCATGTCTCAGAGGGAGAAACAACTGTCGAAGACAATCCTCACCTGGGCCGCTTGCGCTGTTCGGCCGCTCACCACGTTAGAACTGAAATTCGTTCTCGAGCATTTGGCAATGGACGAGCTTGATGACATCGAAGCGATCATATCTGGGTACTGTCATGATCTACTTTATGTCGATATGAGTAGTTTGGTCCGCATACGGCATGCTAGTGCTCGAAAATTCCTTTTGCGTCAAGACATCAATTGCGAGTTCGACACGGACCTTACTATATCAGAGGAACAAGGCAACAAGGACTTAGCAATGGCGTGCCTCGAGTACCTCAACGGGCCCGAAATGAAAGCAAGGCCTCTTCTGAGGGTTCTTCCCACGTTACAGAAACGGTCCATATTTGTTTCGTACGCCTGCAGGGCTTTACATGAGCACATCAACAAGAGCTCTGCCCTAGACCGAGAGCTCCTCACCGAGCTTGCTGCCTTTCTCAAGACAAATGTACTTTCGTGGATTGAATACGTCGCCGAGCATGGTGACCTCGATACCATCTTGAGATTCTCTCAGGTGCTCAAGGTCTTCTTACGGCGCAAGTCCAGAACAGATCTCCTCGGAGAAGAGGTTGTTATCATAGATATGTGGGTGACAGACCTTATAAAGCTGGTCAGCAAATTCGGCTGCCAGATGCTCAAGTATCCGGAATCGATTTTTCAGCTCATCCCGCCGTTCTGTCCGCCAGAATCTGCGATATTCGAACAGTTCGCACGGGGCACTACTGCTAGCATTGCGGTACATGGGCTTTCCGCCAGGCTCTGGGATGACTGTCTCTCGACGCTAGCGCTCAGCGACCCTAGGCCGTCAAAGTCAGGCACAATACCCCGCGAAAGGCTCCTTTCCCTAGCCAGTTCCGAAGAGAGTTTCTCTATTGGCATATCAGAAGAGCGTATCGCCATCTTCAATGTAAGCACCTGCCTAGAGGAAAGAACCGTCTACCATGGTCAACCAGTTCTATCATTGCTGTACGGCACTACGCAACCCCTCCTAGTGAGTGTCAGCCGGAAGTTGGTCCGCGTGTGGAACACAGAGACCTGGGTACAGCAGTGGGAAATACCTATACGGCAGAATTGCATGGCACTCGCATTTGTTGACGATGATCAGCTCCTGCTAGCAGCGCTTAAGAATAGCACATTGCTTGCTCTAAACCTTACTGACCGAACGATGACCACTAGTAGCTGGACTGAGAATCTCGATGATCCTTACTAAAGCTGGTACCACGGCGTGTCGGTGTAGTTTGCTAGCTTCGACACAGACTTAGGTCTACTGGTAGTGGCCTATTCCTGCCGCCATCTACTAGTGTACAATTACGAGCAGGATTCCTACCAGATCGTGGACGAAAAGGATGGCCTTACGGAATCTCCCGATCAACTGTCGCGCATCTCTGTATATGCATTGACGTTTAGTAGGCTACCTGATACATCCCTATTGGCTGTCAGCTACAGCACGTCCAAGCTTGTCCTGTTCGATATTGACACCGGCAAAATTGTTGCAACTATCTCCGCAGTATATTTTTCTCGTCTCGTCTCCTCGTCTGATGGCAGGACTCTTGCTGCATCTAGGATGGACGGCGCTATCGAACTCGACGACTTCGAGACCCTGCATAAGCCATACCGTATCAGACCTGATGATGGAGCTGTCTCAGCATTCGCCTTTACAACCGATAGCACCCGCTTTCTGGTCATCCGGGCCGGGGGTAGGAATTGTCGAATATGGGACCCCGACGCCCTTTTTCGTCGTGACATCGGACACAATAGTGTACGCTCGTCATCCCTTGGGAGTGGAAGTCAAGATGGAACCTACGACCAGATGGACGAGACCAGTGTGCTTGTCACGGCAATAGCGTGCGATGAGCGGAGTGAGATCTTCTTAGTCGGTAAGGATGACTTCTCCGTCTCAGCGCATGACCTGAAACGGGCGCCGTGCTCACCCATATGTTCTCACACGTTGCACCGGTAAAGGCTTTGGCGTTCCGAAGCTTTAGAATGGTGCAAATACTGGTCAGTGCTGACACGGCAGGATTCTTGATGGCGCACAAAATCGCCAGAAGTCAGAGTACCAAGAGTTTGAATCCCGACCAACTCTTTACTCACCGTGCCTCGGTAACTGGTATTCGGCAATTCCTATGCAGCAAAACTTTGCCCTATGTCCTGGTGTGTTCCAACGATAGAGCGATTGTCTTGTCTGCCGAGACTGGTGCACAATTAGCAGGGCCTATGAACTGTAGATTTTTGACAGAGGGCATCCCCAGGTGTATGTATATGTTAGCAATCATTGCTCGGGTCATATAAACCCGACCCTAGGTCTAGCGGTAAGTCGCTCACATGAGGTGCATAGACGAAGCTGGACGGGGAATTCGGCCGGAGAGCAGGCAAGGATGCCATTGATGAATGAGACACGGTTCCGAATACTGGATACTCTAATTTCTGTTCTTATTTCTCCTTTCAACCTTATATTATCATTGGTTTTCTTTTTGGTGTCGTTTCCTGGACTCGAGTTCGGGTGATGAAGCAGTCGAAGTGGAGTTTCATTTCAAGAGCATGTGAAGGGCGTCATTTGAACAGAGACAAAACGTATCCATTGAGCAGATGTCCAAGCTCTTTCGACTTTGCCCAGCAACCAGGAAGCTGGTGCTACTTATTCGTTGTGGCAATCAGCTTGTATTGTGGCAAACGGTTAGCTCGTCGATGAATTTTGCAGTCATCGATGAGAGTGACATACCAGTCAAATTACTAATATCTGCTACCAATTTGGGGATTTATTACACTGTGATAGGGCTAAGTCGTGCTACATACCCTAACTCACAATTGGTATTTTGGCAACCCATCAAGAGCTGAGAATAGCCTGTAGAATGAAGAAAATTATATTTGTAGGTACAATAATCGTGTGAGATTTCTTACTCACAATTGTGAGGCCCTTGGCGCCCGGACTCTCGTCCCATTTGACGCGGTCATATTTCTGCTTATGACTCGTAGACTCCCTTCGAAAATCTATAGCGCTGTTGTCCCTCTGCTAACGATCGAGTGCACCCCAGAAGCATGATCTCAAGTATTCCCGAATTAGACCGAGTCCGTAAATCGTAACGTAATGATGTCTGATACACTATTTATTGGGACGAATACGGCACGGACCTCATCAAATATATGCCTCTTTAAGGTACCTACATTGTGACCGTACTCCCCGAGCTGCTTCATGAACTGTCCAACGTCCTGAAACACGGTGGTTTTCGTGACCCGGCAGACCTCCTCAATGACTTTCGTCGCTGGCAAACGCCTGGGACCCTTGTCAGACTATTCCGCCAATCTCGCGAAGCATACTGCGTAACTTTCTGGTAGTTCAAGTATAGAATGTCAAAAATACCTCTCGCAAACGCGCTTGTACGACGCCGTACCCTTCCTATAGGGATGGCTCGGTCCAGGAAGTCGCCGAACAGTATTGGGCACTGCCGGTTTCGTTGTACGGGGCCACAACATCCAATCCAATACAACTGGCCAATCTCCTTGAGTTGATGTCAGTTTGTGCATCATGCGGGGAAAACAGGGGCTCCTCGACCTTCTAATTTCACGGCAGCCTGAGCTGCAAAATGCTTCGTTTTCATATTTACCATTCCTCGAACCAACACTAGTGGAAATGGCAAGAAAACGCAGAATGGCCGATGAGATGACTGCCGAGGTCATCGATTGATGTCATTCATGCTGTAGAATGCCATCAAGAACGAACTACAAATAGCCTTAGCGCCTTCGCCCTCCCATCTCAGCGACAACTCTTAGGGGGGCTATTGCAGAGTGTCGCAGCTGCCACTGCGCCAAAAGTGGCCGCTAACACGAAGTGTTAGCAGAGGCTGTAATAGACCTTATATCCTGTGACAAGGCCCCTTAGCTCGAAACCGTACGGGTACGAGCTATGCTCTGCAACTCTATATTCCCTTTTTGGATCGTATCGGCTGGCTTCGAACAGGTGGTCTACGAGGCGTGTTAGGGCAATCTGGGCGCGGCGACACAGGGCCGTTCAAGCACTGTGCCCCTATATAGGGGTCGGAGCATTATTTTCCCAACATTTTCAGCTCGGAGGGCAAATGAGACTCTTAGTTGTCCCCATAGAGTAAGCTTTGCTAATGCGTTGGTTTAATTGAGTTGTTTGTGTGTTCTATTTGTTTGAGGCGCGGAAAGCGCTATTCCACCTTTCTATTCGTCCTTCTTCTCTTCTTAAGCAACAAAGGCAGGAAACCATGAAAAGCATCGAGTATCCTTTCTGCCCCTACAAACACCGATATCAACTACAACCTTTCGCCCTGTGTAACGGCGTGGCTCTGCAGCAGCTGAAACCTGCTCGCAGAGAGCACGGAGATTGGTTGGAATAAGTGGGACTGCGGCAGTCACCAGGAGAAGATAATGAGCTCCCAGCTCCTTTGAAGCTGGGAGGCAGCTTTAGATTCTTTATAAATTTGATCATATAGTGCAGCAAAGCTTTCACGCCGTTCAGACCGTGACACCTTGCTATCATTGCTGGAAGTGATGGCAGCACCAACGTCAGCAACACCCTGCTCTTGGCACCGCTTTCCCGCAGAGATCCGAATTGCGATTCTGGAAGCCTTGCTGCAAAATGGGCGTAGTTTGGCCAGCTTCGCCACGGTGTCGCAAGAATGGCAGGCAATCATGGAGCGGCACAACTTTTCCCGGGTAAAGCTGACACTAGGCTCACGCCTCGCCAACTTGGGTTCCACGATGCATCGCAACCGAGCTCTCGTACGCTATGTATGGTTCTGCGTGGAACTCCAGGCATACGATTGCTCCGAATGTGAGCCTCCGCTGCTAGACCAGGATACGTGGGGCGTTAGTCTAGAGGACAATGTCCGGATTGTTAACGGATTCGAGGCCTTGTTCTCGACTCTCAGCACATGGGAGCCACGACCGCGCGGAGAAATAAGTGCTGCAGCTTGATATTAGTGTCTACTCCCAAAGTGACTCGGAGCACTGATATAAATATCTCACTTTTCAGCCTGATTTGCCTTCGGAAGACTGCGCATTCTCGTTAATGGAGCAGCAGTCGATACCGGTTCGGCCTGAATATGACGATCATAAGCATGGCTGGAGGGCTGGCTGGCTGTCAAGTCTCGCTTCCGGGCAGTACGGCCCTCGATAAGATATTTGACGAAATCTTGGATCTTGGACCATTCGATAATGAAGCACAGGATGAGGAGTGGTGGGGGCAACTGCCGTTGGCCCCCGCCGTAACAAGCGTGCTTCTGCGTCAACAGACCCGTCGACGATGGAAGCCGCAGGCGTTGGCATGGCTACTTTCACGCCTCCCCAAGCTGCGGGAGTTCCACTACGAGCCGTGGAGAGAATGGTCGGATGCTCTGCAGAATATTACGGATCGATCGTTCCAAGAGCTTTTCAAGTCACTCGCTTCCAGCCAGCCACAACTATAGAGATTGGTCCTCTTTGAGAACTTTGCACCAGACTACACAGGCAACCTTTTCTTTTGCCACCCTTCTCGGATCGTTTCCCCGGTGTTAGCCGTGCGGCCTGCTCCGCCAGCCTCGAACTCGAACAGCTGTCAGCTTCATTCATCGTAGAGGCCAGTCATTTTTTCGACTGCGCTTGTAGACATACGTCGCGGGTATGGGCGAACTTGACCTCAATCGCTCTGACTACACGGCTGCTCGTGCCCGGAGCAAGTTTGACGCGGATTGAGGATATGCTTCGAGAAGCAGCAGCCACGGCCATGAGAATGCCAAAGCTGGAGAATATGGAAATATGGAATGGAGAGAAGGGGTCAGCCATGCTTTTCAGATACTAGCACTGGCGACCTCATTCCTAGCCTGGAGAACAGCGTTCTGCTGTGTTAAGTTGGAAGGGGGCATGGACCCGTGCTATGGTCTCACGCTTACGCCCTCGTGTGACCGACGCTTGGGAAGCCGTGGCAAGGCAGCAGAATAGCTTGAGATTAACCGTCATCAAGGAGGCGCTAAACGAGAGTGATGCCGCTGAGATCAAGTCGCATGGCGATGTTACTTACTACTTGAATCTTTCAAGTCCGGTAATTCGGCCCATATCATTACGGCAGACTCGGATGGAGCAGATGATTCGCGAGGGGGCCATGGCTAGTAGGTAGGTAGTGGCTATTGGAGCCTTGCGGGACAACCTTCGATACAACATGCCACACGAGCAGTCACGAGAACGGAAACTTCTGCGAGGTCTTTCGCGGCGAGGATACGGACATATAATGTAACTTTTACCCCCGACTACTCGCCATCGCTATAATTATCCCGTCCTTAAAGACGACCAGGCCAATGATGTTATCTTCTCCTCTGCCCTAACCGCCTCCCTCTTATGCCTCCGTAACGACGAAGATCTATGATTTAGTGCTATCCCGCTTTTCATTATTACCAAGCCCAAAGTCATGTAGCTAAAGCAGCCCAGCCATGGTTGACTTTATCGAACCACAAACTTCTCTAATGGTTATGCAATTTCGATTTTTTATCTTTTCCAAAGCAAAACAACAAGTAGCCAAGCCACGAGGGAACAATTTCAGTATTGAAAGACCGACCTTACCAGACGCTGCCAAGTTCTGGAACATTATTGTAGCCGCCCTAGAGCCATGTATTAACCCTTACAATCCGACGACCCACGCGACACTACACTGACATTAGTATAATAATAAACTGTAAAATGTCGGATCGTCTGCACCTACATGTATTCAGAAGGCTGAAGCTCTGATAGGACTATAGAAACTGTGATGCGTGTTACTTTCATATCTTGGTCTACCAAGGCAGCTAGCTCAACAGGCATAAAGCCAGCCGGAGTTTATCTGTCCTTTTGTGGTCCGTGCACCTCATTTCTATATGACCCTACATATTTAAAGACGTGTTTCTTAGTTAAAACACACTTAATTCAGTCGCGGATAGGTGATTTAGATTCCTATTTTAATAATGAGTATACCAGCCACCTGCTTTGACTATTGCTCGAAGCCTTTGCCGTAAAGAGTGAATCAAAACGTAGATGATACCCATATTAAGCTCTGCCCACGCCTGCTGGAGAATCTCTCGAACGTAGGCTTCGTGGGCGAGGTTTTTTTTGAGTTCGTAAAGCTTGGGTTTTATTACGTAGATTTGCCTCTTTAAAGCAGCCTATACGTGTTCGATAGGGTTAAGGTCTGGGCTGTAAAAGGGCCACTTTATAATAGCAATTCCGTACTCCTCCAGCTACTCCTTCAAAGTGCTGCTTTTATAGATAGGAGCGTTATCTTAAATAAATAAATCACCAGGCTCGTAAAAAGGGAGCAAGCCTTCCTCAAGGACCTTCTTATAGGAGTTGGAATTGACTCCATAGCGTTTGGCGGCTGGGTCTCCCTTATAGAATACTAACGGTGACCTCCCTCCTTCTCCCTCCTTAGACCACACCATCCCTTATACTATGATAGAAAGCTTGGGCTTCCCGTGGGACTGGGGGTCCACCAGATCCTTCCTATACCTCTCCGTGGCGTATCTGAAGACCCAACGCCCCGAGGAACCCGGTGAGTTTGTGACCGTATACTCGTCTGAAAACAAGGCTGCTAACAGCCTCCGAAGCTCCTCCTCCTTAAGGTAGTGGCGGGCAAAAGCTAGTCGTTCTATAGCGTTCTCTTCCGTTAATAGGATCCGTTTTGCTTTCCGCCAGTTACTAAGGTGGTAGCGTTGCAGAATCTTTTTTACAGTTTTCGCGCTGATCGAGAGCTCCGCCTTTTTTGCGAGGGAAGAATAACTGTCTTCCGGGTGTTTTCTAGCAAGGAAAACTAGCCTACGCTTATCTCTAGGCGTTGTTTTATACTTCCCAAGCCTCCGATTTGCTGTTTTTGTGGTGCCGCGAGCCTTGGAGCGTTTGATGACCTTGCGTATAGTAGACGGATCTGGCGCGCCGACTGCTGCCGCAATCTCTCCAATTAGCGTACCGACTGCCGCAGCGCCAACCATAAATCCTTTTAATTCCTGACTAAATTCCCTATTGCGCATACGGTTTGCGCTTAATTCGCGACCAAAAACGCGTAATTCGGAGCTCATTTCGTTGTGAATTGGTTGATTGAAGGTAAATGGGTTGTTTTGATCAGTCGCGTGGAATGAAACGCGGTGGTCAATGCGGGACAGATAAAACTCCACTCACTGTACCTCCTTCTGCCCCCCTATTGTCTGTCGAAAAAGACCAGATTCCGCCAGCTGTGAGCAGCTGGGGAAAGCGGACACTCAAAATTCGCGGAGGCAAAAGCCAATGTCTAGCTATTCCCGCAACTAGTCCCAAAGGATCTTGCAGAATGGAGACAACGTGGCACAGAACAATCAGCTGTGGGACAACTCAGAGTCCATCTGCCAGAGAAGCACACGACCATAGGCATGTTAGAACCAGCAAACCCGGTACTAAGAACCACGACTCCGAACAAAAAAAAAAGCTGTATAATTGAGACTATAGTCAACCAGACAAAAATAGGTTCGAACGTGGATCGAACACGTGACCTTAGGATATTCCAGACTGTTTCTAGCTGCAATCCCACGCTATACCACTTAGCTACCGAACCTTGTTATCAAAACGCATCTTATTTCGTCCATTGACCACGAAAAACGAGGAGAAACGGTTGGATTTGGGCTGATTGAGAGACTTTGGGCGACAGACCGGAGCGGGGCGGAGCTGCGGCGCTAGCGACCAGCCACCAATCAACTAGACGCGCTAGTGGCGGAGTGGGTTTAATTGGCTCAAAGCACTGCCTGATGGGCGAACAATGGTCTCCTATAGCTACCTAGGTAGCCTATCTGGACAAGTCTAACACAACGAACGAGAACCAAGGGTTCTCATGCCCAAAGCTTATACTTGGCGATGGAATTCTGTAGTAGTGCTGATAGTCAAGTATCTCTTCTTCATCAGCAGCCTGCCGTCACCAAAGCGAGTCATCCTGGTTTTGTCTGATCTTGGTTAGTGGCACGTCTCATTCCATTGCTGGGTCAATTGCTGAACACAGGCGTTCACGGTTAGCGGTCACGAAGCAGCGGTTTCTCGACACCAACAACAAGGTGAAATACAACGTACTCGAGACAAACTCGTCAGTCACGAGTCTTCACACAGATCAATGAGGCTGGGTTGCATTGTTCAAGCTTCCCGGTGTCACGGCAGAGGCTGCACCGCCTTGAGTGCGACAACTACGTTAACCGGCAATGATACCATCCTATATCGGCCAACAGGACAATGGATAATATTCGTGCTTCAATTTTGTGCAGTTATGCCCCCTCGGAATTTCCGGCGCGGCTATTCGAGGCAAGTGGGCTGAAAGTCATCTAACGCGACGCGCTTTGAGATCTGAAAATGCTGTGGCTGGTCAGCACCTCCTCGTCCAGAAAACTGCGCGCGCCAGTTCGGTCCGCGGGCGAGACGCGAATCCCTGCCATGTCTTAGTGCGCCATTTGTTCTTAACTGTCCCCAGCGAGACCCCGCCAGCACATCTCAGAAGTCATTGCCCAGCCAAGTTCCTTCGTCCATTCCGTCGAGACTTTCATGAAGACCCCATCTGAAAAACGTTCGAAACGGAGCTGGGGGCCGTGGTGGCTGTTAGCGAAGCAAGCAAAGTCTGCGCGCTGCACCGACTTGACGCGCTTGACCCACAGAAACCTGCCAACGTACTGTACAATCTACCTCGGTTTCCCGTTAGATTGAATTGGGTTTTGTTGCGAGGTGGCCTCGTATGTCTACTGTTGCACCCCCAAGTTCACGTGTAAGCGCGAGGCCAGACACTCCAAGATGCATCAAGACGGGGCCGATGAGGCGGGTCTGTGCTACTTGCGATACTCTACCATCCACCAAGACACGACTTATTTCTTTCTGGGACTGTCGTGGTGGATAATTCTGACAAGGCTGGTCTCTGCCAACCCAGACAGCCAGGCGTGTGACACCACCAGTCAGGCGCGATTGCATGTGCTTAATCGCACAACATCAGCGACACAGTTCCTGCACCAGAACAAGGGGATTGATTCGTCTCTGGATACACAATGCACCAACATGTCAAAAAGCACCAGTCAGGCATGAGTGAGCGTGTAATCTAGCGCATAGTCCCCAGACTGCATATGCATAGCTGAGACTGAATTTGGTGCACCTTCAGTGTCCCAATTACAATGTCGAGGCAATGCGAGATGACAGGAAAGCTACGTATCGCGATCTGCAAGAAATATAGTTCAGACTTTCGAGCACTTGCATGAGTTAGTTTATGCTCGCCAAGAGTTAGTAGAGCCGGTGAGCCAGTTTGTGCACAGACTTTCATGTCCATCACTAACTTGTCTAATCCACGTGCGTCACTGCACTGAGAGGCCTCCCGGTCCGAGAGTCACTTCATGTACGCGGCCGGGTTGCGTGGGTAGCTCTGGGCGTAACAATATGAGTTTACTTGGTTCAATTGAAGAACAGTCGTCCATGGACCATGCTCGTGGCGTCGATGTTGAGAATGGGGAGCAAGACAATTTGCTGCGCCAGTCAAGCGCTGATAGTTCGGAGCAGGAGGATCCTCCATCCGTATACAAGTCAATTCACCGGTCAGTGTGAGCCATCCAGCCTCAAGTTTTAATGGCTGACCTGTACCAGAATAAGACGGCTGGTCATAGCAACTCTCGGTAAGGTGCCACTCCTTTTCGGGACCCCAAGCAGCCATTGATTCCAACGCCAGATGACCCCTACACTCTAAACGAACTCAGAGGCCCACGTCTGAATGTCGTTATAGTGCGACCCCTGGTCAACCGTCTTTACGATCCAGATGATCCGTCCCTAGGTAGGTGGCCCCTGTCGTTTCCCACCTGTGCTGCCGTCTGGTGTGGGTTGAACAAGAACACAGTTTATTGCCTGCTGGCAAATCGTATTCAGTTCTTAAGAGAACAGACCAACTCATCCCAGCAGACGGTTAGTACGGCTCGTGCTGCTCTCTGCGAGCTCGTCGCAGCTCGCGTTCTCCGGCGATTCAATGATGATCATGCTGGGCCCATCGGGCTACTCCTCCTGGCCCATATACTGGTCGAGGGTTTTGACCCCTTCCAGGGGGCACCTCCTGAGATCGAGGAAGAATATCGTCATCCCCAATGGCCTGTACAGCGACGGGACGGGCGCGAGCGCAAACTCACCACACTCGAGTTGGCGATTGTCTCGGAGAGTAAGGTGTTCATCGGCTCGCCAGCTTGTCAGAAGGTCATCGATGCCGTGTACAATGGCAGAATAGTGTATACTCCTATATCCTTCGTTGACATCCTCCCGGATCACTACAAGTTCCGGCCAATTTCCCTCTATGATGCTAGGAGCGCCCCTCTCTTACCTCACACTCGGCTTTCTGTTCCTCGGATACGTGCTGTCATAGAACTAGTGCACTTCTTTGTTCTGGTAGTCCTGTACGTCCTGACTATGACCTACCGCAGCAGTCCAAGAGTGTCGACGTTCGAATGGATTTTCATCATCTATACCGCTGGCTGGGTAGTAGACGAGTTCGCTGCTGTGATTGAACATGGATGGCAGGTATACACGCAGACTCTGTGGTCGTTCTTGGACATCACCTTCATGGTCATATTTGGCGCCTACGTGGTCGGGCGCAGCTACGATATTTCCGTTGGCAGCATTCTAAATGGCATGGGGCTCCATATTTTATGTACGGCCGCGCCCGTACTCCTGACAAGATCTGCGTTTGCCCTTCTTCCAGATAACCTCGTCTTCATATCAATCCACGCCATGATGAGGGACTTTACCGTCGTCACCTTTCTGGCCACTTGGTGCTTCACTGGATTCCTCCTGGCCCTCATGTGGTTGAATAGCAATGCCAGTCCCGACTTCTCGCCGGGCTGGATAACGGTGTGCAAGTGGTTACTTTGGATTTGGTTCGGCCTGGACGGCACAGGCTTCAGCCGATCCGGCGATTTTCATCCGATCTTCGGGCCGGCGCTCATGACAGCCTTCGCATTCCTCGGAAATACACTGTTCGTGACCATCCTTGTCGCGCTCCTCACGAATACGTTTTCCCGCATAATTGCAGATGCCGCCGCCGAGGTCCAGTTTAGACGAACGGTCCTCACTTTCGCCGGTGTCAAGAGCGACTCGATATTTGCCTACCCACCACCCTTCAACCTGCTCGCGCTTCTGGTACTGCTACCACTGAAACCGCTAATCACACCACGGCTATTCCACACAGTCAACGTGTTTGTGATTCGTATGCTCAACTTTCCTATCTTGTTAGTGATTAACTCCATTGAACGAAATGGCTGTTCCAAGGCACAGAGACGAACCAAAAATTCTTTCTTGAACTGGAATTTTAGTGGATTCTCACCTCATGGCGATGTCCAAGCCGTTTTTGCGGCCGAACCGCCAGTGGCAATGCAGGCTGAGCTTGAGGATTTGGACGCGTTAAGTGACCTGGGCTACGCCGAGAGCGCGCTGGTCTCACCCAGATCCATGTCTAGGCGGACCATACCACGAGGCCGGCAGGGAAAGAGCAAGAGGCTGTCTTTTCCAGGCAACATCATGTTCCCACTGTCGAATGCGCCGACGAGGGAACGAGATACACACTCTTGACACTGCCAGGGCAAGGCAACTTGGAGTATATGCAGGAGTGCCCTGCAACTCTTGCACCGTTAATCGACTTTGCATTCCGTCAGTGAGACGAATTAAGTTAACGAACTTTTAGCAATAAACTTTAAACATTGCATATTATTCCATGGGTATACTAGTATTTCTAGCTTCATGGTTTTGTTAGTTGACCAAGGATTTTGCCGAGCTTTAAGGTCCAATATCCCCCTACCAACGCCGCCAGAGCCGTCAACCGCTTCCCACTTCGCCATAATGGTGGTGAAAGGCAGATGTTTTTTTTTTTTCCTCACGTCAGTCCCCGAGTCCGCACCCCAATAGTGACGAGGTTGCCAGGCCCATCCTCCTCGCCATCGTCAAAGGCGACGAGAGGTCTGAGATGCAGATCATGCGCCTCCAAGAGATTCAGAGACCGAATGCAAAAATTGATGACAAGGTCATCTTGCGCAGGTTGCTCGGCCGGCCTTGACCGCCACGAGTGGCAGTTCGCTGGCCGGAAAGTCACTGATCCCCACGTAACCGATCTACTGTCCATGAGTCGTCATTGCTCGGAAGAGGCATGGAAGAAAGACGTAACCGGGCTCTTGGATCTTCAGATTCACGACTAATCGGACGAAAATCTTTGTTGTAGAAAATCGCGTTAAAGATTATCGCTTTCTTGGAAAAGGCAGATGCGACGGGTTAGAGTAAAGGAGACAGGTTCTAAAAGAGACTAAGGTCGCCCGAGGGCGACCAGTATTCACTTATAGTGGCTTGTCTGGGGAAAACCCTAATAGGGATGGTAAGACTATTGTCGAGCAGGAGTATTAGATCTCTCGGAAGCTGGACGAAAGCTGACAACCAGCTCTTCTCCGGCAGTTACCTGTAGCCTCTTCGCCCATAGACACAGCCTTCCTGCCTCTGCTTATCGATGGTCGTCTGTGCGCAACGTTGACGCGTAGCAACCATATCGACAGCAAGCCACGCGGCCGAATGAGACTGACGTCAGCCACTCTATTCGCTATATTCGAAAGTAAGCAAAGCTATTAAACTACTGCTGTACATAACAGACGGCCATTTAATACACGAATATTCGTATAATAAAACTCTTAATAATTATAATATAACTTTCGTAAACGAGGTATATAAACGCTTTTTATAAACGGATAAATTAATATTATTTATAAAACGGAAATAATTTACCGGTAATTATTTAAAAGAAATTATTATAAATATTATATTAAATATTTATAAATTTAATAAAAAATTATATTAAAAAGTTAAATATTATAAATATATAAATTTATTTTTATTTAATATATATTAAATATTATTTTATTAAATAAAATTAAAACGTTTTTTTAAATATTATTAATTAAAATTTTAAAAATTAAATTAAATATATAAATATTTAATATATATATATAATTATTAATTAAATTAATTAAATTATTAAAATAAACGTTTATTAATAAATTAAATAAATAAATTATAAACTTTTTAATATAATTATAAAAAAAGTTAACGTTAATATTATTTTATTTATTAATATTATTTAAATAAATAATAATTACCGTAAATAATAGTTATTTATTTTTTAATATAAATTTTTATAATTTATACGTTTATATATTAAATAAAAAATTTTTTTTTCCAAAAAAAGTAAATTATATTATTTTAACCGCGCGTATTTTTAATTTTTTTTTTTAAAAAAACGCCCGATTAATATTATTTAAATAAACTTATATTTTATATCTTTTCGTATTACCCCGCGTTATTACAATTTAATATTATTACGCGTAAATATTACCGGATTTAAATTACTTTTAAATTTAAATCTTTATTAATTAAATTAATAAAAGCGGCGTAAACGTTAAAGTTATTTATAATTAAATTAATATTATAAAGTTAAATTAAAGTTTATTTTAAATTATTTTAAATTAAATTAACGCGTTTAAATAATTAAATTTAAATTTAGCCGAATTAAAATATATTTATATATAAAATTAAAATAAAAAGGAAAATTTTACTTTACCCCGTATTAATTTTCTTTTTCTTTTTTATTTATATAAAAAACTTTTTACGTTACTCGCGTATTTATTAATAAAATAATAAATAATAATAATAGTTTATTAAACGGTTATTTTAAAATTTAAAATTAATTATTAATAATATCGCGAAACGTTTAAAAAAACCTTTTTAAAAATAATAAAATTAACGATATAAATATTAAATAAATTATATTTTTATTTTAAATATTATTGAAAAAAATTATTTTATTATAATAAAATAACGAAATTTTATTTATAAAGTGTAAAGAATTCCGAAATTTTAAATTTAAAGTATTAATAAAGGTTTTAATTATTTATTTCGTTAAAAATCCCGTTATAATTATTGATTATTTTAATAAAAATAAATTTATATTATAAATTATTATTAAATCCGAAAATATAATATTATTATTTTTATTATAAAAATTTATTATATTAAAGTAATAAATATATTAGTTTTTAATAATTATAATTATTTTAAAATATTATAATAAGTTTAATCGCGTTATTTATTAAATATTAAATAATTTTTATTTTAATTAAAATATAATATTATTAATATACGTTATAAAATTATATTTAAACGTAATAAGATTTTTTTATTATTACGAAAAAGTTTAAATTAATTTATTATTTAAAAAATAACGAATATAATAAAATAAACGTTGAAAAGAAAAACCGCGGTATTAATTAATATAATAAATAACGATAAATTTCGTTTATAATAAAAGCGAAATTTACTTTATAATTTACGATTTAATAACCGTTTTAATAAACGTAATAATTAATAAAACGATTAAAGCGATTAAAATAATTAAAATAACCGACGCGACCGTTTTTAACGTCGAAACCGTTAATATAATTAAAACGAAAATTAATAATAAAATAGTTAAAACGAATAAAACGCGAATAATAACCGTAAAAAAAGCGAATATATTTTATAAATAAAAAAATAAAATAAAAATATTAACGTTTTTTTATACGAAAACATTAAATTTAACTTTTATTTTTATTATTTAACGCGTTTTTATTATTTAAAAAACTTTTATAATAAAGAATTTAAAATATTTAAAATATTTAAAATATTTTTATTATTCGCATTAATATATTAAAGTTAAAATAACGTTATAAAATAAAAATATAAAAGTTTAAATTAATTTGAATATAAACCGTAATATTATTAAACGCTTTTATTTTAATATATTTGAATATATTATTAAAAAACGATTAAAACGAGTAAAAATGTCGTTAAACGGTTTATTAAATTAACGGAATAAAAAACGTTTTAACTTTATATCCTTAAATAAAACGCTTAAAAAAACTAATTATTATAAAATTTACTAAATTAAAATTAATTATTAAAAATAACTTTTAATTTAATTTCCTTATTAAAAACGATTTTTTTTACTTATATAACGTTAATATTTATTATAGTAATTTAATATTTACGTTTATTAAATTAAAGCTTTTTATTTTTTAATATATTCGTTATTAACCGTTTATATAATTATTATCACGGTATTATATGCTGGTAATTTAGTATATTATTTTTATACGAAGAAGAAAAAGGAAAACTAAGTTTTAGGCTAGTGTAACGGCTTTTTATAAACGCCGTACCGCTAACGCCTTAATAGCGTTTGAATAACGTAATAATTATAAAGTTATTATTAAAAATCCGTTATTTTTTTAAAAAAAAGAATTTTACGTATAAATAAATTAAAAGTTATTATTAAAAAACCGTAATTCTAGTTTTTATTTCGCGCATTTTATTATTATATATACTTTAATAAATATTTATACTTTTAAAATATTAATAATAAAAACCGAAATTAAAAAAATAATTATTATTTTTAAAGAAAGTATCGTAAAAAATATTAGCGAAAATATAAATAACGGTTATTTCGTTAATTTTTAAAAAAGCGATTTAAAAGTTTTAATTTTCGTTATAATAATTATTAACTTTGCCGGTATTTTTTTCGTCGCCGACGCATTTTATAATATAACTATTTATATAAACGTTATTATATTAATTATAAATATAAAATTTATTATAAATTTAATTATTATTAAAATCGTTATTAACTCGTATTATTTTAAAGGAATTAATATTAACGATTTAATAAACGGTATATTTAATTATACGTTTATTATTAATTAAATTTATTTTATTATTTTAAATTTTAAAATTATTTTAATATTAATATAAATTATATAATTTAATCCGATTAAAAATACGGTAAGTTATTAAATTTAAATCTTTTTAACGGAACCGGAAAAAATTAAACTAAAAATTTACAGCGTTTATTTTACGTTAAAAATAAATAAAACCCCGATTTTTTAAAGTGAAAAATAAAAAAAAGTATATATATATATATAAAAAACGTTATATTTACGGTTTAAACCGAGGTTTTAATATTATTTTATTTTAACTTTTAAATAAATTAAAATACGATCGATATATTAGAAAAAAATACTTTTAATTAATAATTAATAAAAATATAAATTAAATTTACGGTTATATTTTTTAAATTGTAAAAATTAAAAGGTTATCGATTATATTTTTAACGGATTATATTACGGTTTAAGTTTAAATCCGTTTAATTTAATTATAATATTAATTACGTTATATATAATTTAATTAACGTAATTATATTTATTTAAGTAAATTATTAAATTAAAAGAATAATTAACTTTTACTTTTTAATTTATAATTTCTATTAATATTATTATATTATAAAGTTAATTTATTAAGCCTTTTTTAATTTATTATAATTATTAATTTAATTTATAAAAAATAAAATTAAATCGATTAATTTAGTTATATTAAAGATTAAATCTTTATAAATTAATTTAATTAAATATTAATAATTTAAAAAAGTATTTATTAACGCCGGTTTTTTAATAATATAATTATTATAAACGATAAAATTAATATATTAAACGCAAAAAAGCGGGGGTATAAAACTAATTAAAAAGCTATTAATTATAATAATATTAATAACTAATAAAGACTTTAGCAAATATAAAATATTAAATTACGTAAGCATTAATTAGTTATAATTAATAATAGTTAATAAGTTATTATTAATTAAATAAAGGATTAATTAATTATAATTAATATTATTTAAATAAATAACTTATATTAATAAAAAAATAAAAAAATATATAATTAAAAGGATTTCTTATATAAATATTTATTACTTTAATAATTAATTTAAGCATTTATTTACTTATAAATAAAACTTATTTAACTTTAACGATTATATTATAATTTAAACCTTAATATTTTTTATATTTATTACGTATTTTATTAATATAAACTTAATATTAATATATTATTTTAAGATTTATTTTAACGATAATATATTCGTTATATTTTAATTACTTTTATTTAAATATATATTCCGGTTTAAAAATTATTAAATAATATTTTATAAACGACGATAGCACTTTAAACTCTTAACGGAAATAACGTTAGAAACCCGACCGGCGGATTTAATATTTTACGTATAATATAATAAATATAATAATAATAATAAAAGTTAGCGGTATAATTAAATAACCTTTAATAAGCTTATAATAATATTCGCATCGATAATTAATAATTTATTAAGTAAATTACGGTTATTTATAACGAATATATTATCGTTAAAATAAACTTTAAAATAATATATTAATATTAAGCTTATATTAATAAAATACGTAATGAATATAAAAAGTATTAAAGTTTAAATTATAATATAACCGTTAAAGTTTAATAATAAGCCTTATTTATAAATAAATAAATATATAAATTAATTACTAAAATAATAATTATTTATATAATTAGGAAATTTAATCTTTATTATATTTATTTATTTTATTTATTAATATTAATTAAATTATATTATTAAATATAATCCTTTTTCTTAAATCTTTAAAATTATAATAATTTTTATAATCCGTAATTTTAAATTATTATTAAAATTATAATTTTATTATTAATTATCCCTTAATTATTATATATTACGTAATTTAAGCTTTAATAAAGTTTTACACGTCCCGTTATATTTAAGCGCCGTTACGTCGCTTTTATTTTATAATAGGGTTTTATCCGTTTATAATATTAAATCTTTCCTTTTTTTATTTTAACCCTTTAAAACTCAATCCTATAAATAAGTCTTTTTTCGCATTTTACGTTTATTAAACGTATTTTCCTTTTTATTTATATTTTATAATATATATTTATTATATTAAGTTATATTAAAAAATCTTATAAAACTAAAAAAAAACGTTCTAAATTTGCCGATTTTATTTCTTTAAATAGTCGTTTTATAAATATATTATATATTTATTATTTTAAATATAAAATTCCAAATTATTAAATAATAAATAATGAATTAATTCTTCATTTAAAATGCGTAAACTATTTGAATTAAAAGTATAATAAGATTTTAGTTACGTTATCGCTTTATAAAATTTTATTTTAATAATATAAATTAAAAGTCGAGGAAAAATAAACGAGTAAAAAGCTATTATTTTTTTATAAAGAGATATTTATTTTTTTTAATTTTTTTATCGGTTATTATAAATCGTTTATTTTAAATCCGAAAAATTTATATTTAAATTAAATCTTATAATTTTAAACTTTTTTTAACGAAATATAAAAGAATTAAATAAAAAAACAATGTTTTCCTTATTCTAGCTAATTATAAATATTATATTATAAAAAATATATAATTTTTAAATATTTTTAATAAATTTAATTAATCGTTTTTAAATTTTAGGAAAAAGTTTAAAAAGCTTAAATTTTTAAAATTTTTTAATATATTTAATATTCTTTTAAATTTTTTTAAATATTTTTTAAAGTATTTTATAAAATTTTAAATATTTTTTAAATATAAATAATCTTTTTATTTAACTTTATATTAATACCTTTTATTAACTTTTTACTATTATAATATTTTTTTAATTTTGTATTTTTATTAACTTAATTATTTTATTTTTAAATTTATTTTAAATTTTACGTTAATTAAAGTTAATTTTAATAATAAAATGTAAATTGTTAAAAATATACGTATTATTTTCTAACAACGATAATTAAAAATTAACTTTTAAAATTATTTTTTTAATTTTAATTTAAGTTTTTTAAAATCGAATTTATCGGTAAATCGTGTTATTCTAAAATTTTTACGTAATAAATAAACTTTATTTCCTTTTTTAAAAATTGATTTTTTAATCCTTTTCTTATTATAATATCATTTTATTTATTATTAAAAAAATAAAAGTTTTTATTATAAAAAATATTAATATATTTAATAATTTTAATCGATTATTTTCCGTAAAATAATTTTTTAATAATATTAAAATTATATTTAAAATTAATATAAAATAATAATATTTTAATAAACTCGTTAATTACGTTATTATAAATAAATTATATAATAAGTAATAATTATATTTAATTATTTTATTCGTAATTAACGTAATATTATAAATATTATTCGAATAATTAATTTATTCGTTTTATTTATCCGTTTATTTATAAATAAAATATTATAAATAATTTATATTCTATTTTTAATTATAATATAAAAAATTATTAAAATTTTAACGTAAAAAGCTTATTTTTATCGGAAATAAATTCGTTTAATAGTTTATATTAATTAATTATAATTTAAAAAATAATATAAATAAATTTCGTAACGTCGCTTATTTTCTTATATAAAATAAAATATATATATTTCTTAAATCGTTTTATAATAATAAACATATTATTATATTTTATATTCGTTATTAATTCTTTTAACAACGGTAATTTAATAATAAAATTTATAACGACTAACTTTTAAACTTTATCGAGTAATATTATCGGTTATAATTCTTTATATAATTTATATTCAAATACTTTAGTTTTATTATAAAAATCGCAATTTTTAATAATTTTAAAAACGTATTATTTTAAATTCTTATGATTAAAATATTATTAAATTTTTTTAATAATTTTAAATATTTTTATATATTTATCCAACGGTAATTCGTAATATTTTTAAATAAGTTTTTCTCGGAATCTTTTAAAAAAGTATATTTTTTTTATATATTAAAACCTTTAGTTTTTAATATTTTTTACTAATTTTCCTAATTTATATTTTTTATATAATTATACGGTTAATAATATATAAATTTATAATTAATACGAAATTCCCTTTTTTATTAATTATAAAAATAATATACGTTTTTTTAAATACTTTTTAAAAATAATCCAATTTACGATTTAACGCGTCGGCTTTTTTATTATTTAATCTTTTTAATAAATAATAATAAAATTAAAATTTATTAAAAGCTTTAATTATTATATTTATTATTTATTAATTTTTTTATTAATAAAACTTATTTTTTTCTAAATTTATTAAACAGTTCGCTTTTTATAAATTTTTAAATATTATTATAACGTATTATTAATATTTTTCGATCGTATTTAAAAATATAAATATATTATTAAAATAAATAATTACGAATTTATTTAAAAAGTCTCGTAATATTATATTAATTATATTTTAAAAGCTTATAAATACGTTTATAAATTTAAAAAATATAATTAAATATTTAAAATATCCGTATTTATTACGAAATAATACCTTTTATTCGTCGCCTTTTTTAATCTTGATTAATTTATATACGTTAAATAAATTTAAAATTATAAACTATTTAATATTATATAATTTATTTTGCAAATCTTTAATTAATATAGAAAATATTTTATAATTAAACCTTATATATATTAATAAGTTTATATTTAACTTTTTATATTTTTTAAATATTTTATATATAAATTTCGGTTTAATATCTTTAATTATAATATAAAATCTAAATATTTTAAACTTATTTGAAAATCCATTTATTAATCGTTATTTAAAAGTTAAATATTTTTTAATATATTTTATTAAAATTAATTTATATTTTAATTTATTTAAAAATTATTTATTTAGAGTTAAAATATCTTTAAAACTAAATTATAATTTATAATTTTTATAATATTATATATAAATCCTTTATTATAATTTTAAATATAAATTTAAATATACGTAATTTTTATATTAACGGTTTTATTATTATACGTTATTAATTCGTTATTTATAATTTTAAATTAATAAAGCGTTTATTTTTATTTTTATAATATTTAAAATTATTATTAATTTATAATGAAATAAGATTTCCTTAAATTTTTATATTAATTAAAAGCTTAATGTTTTAATTT
>JARVKI010000054.1:260153-304024 GCA_036674765.1 Seiridium cupressi
CGTTTTTCTAACCTATACACACTTAATATTTTATCATTATTATTTTATTATATACGGTTTTAATCGTGTCCTAAATATTCATCGCGTCGGTAATATTATCGTTATTTTTTTTATTTTTAGCTTTTTAATATATAAAAGCGTAATTTATATATAAATCTTTTTAGTTTTAATATATTAAAAGTTCGTTATATTTTCGTTTATAAATTTCCTGCTTTATTTATAATTTTATAAAAATCTATAATATTACCGGCGTAAAAAGTATTAATTTTTTATTTTGTTATTATATTTAAATTCGATTTATAATTTTATAAATTCGCAATCCGACTTTTTCGTTACGTTATTTTTTAAACGCTTTTTAAATTAATTTTTTAAAGTAATTTTTTTTTCTTATTAATTTATAATAATATTAGATAAAAAAGATTTTAATTAAATTAAAAATCGTTTTATTTTATTATGTTTTTTAATTTATTTTTAAGCTAAATTTTCTCATTAAAGTAAATTAAATATCCGTTAATTTTATATTAATCTTATATTCGTAATTTTAAAACGTATTCGCGTATTTTTTATAAATCGTTAATAATTATTATATATCCCTAAAAATCCTTATAAATAATAATAACCTCTTTTATTTATTTTTTAATTTATAATATTTCGATAAAATTTAATTTAAACCTTTTAAAAATTATATTTTAATTTATTTTTAAATATTAATTATATAGTTAATTAATATAACTAATTTAAAATATATTTATATAATTTAAATATTTTATTTTTAATTAAATATTATCTTTAAATATTATATTAAAAATATAAGCTTTTTTAAATTTATCTTTTATAATAATTTTTAATAAAATATTTTAAATTTTAAAATATTATAAAATAATCTTTTAAAAATAATTACTATTTTAAAATCGTTTTAATACCTAATAAATTATTATATTATAATAAAAACCCCGTTAATTCTTTTATTAATTAATTATAACTTTAATATTTCGGTTTAATTTAAATTTCTTTTTTATTATTATTCCGTACGGCGGATAATAATTTAATTTTAATCGGATTCGTCTTTATTTTTATTAAAATAAATAAAATATTTATAAATATTAATACGTCGCTTTACGGGGCTTTTCCCCGTTATTACGATAATTTTAATAATTAATATTATAAAATATTATCTTATTTTATCTTTATTTAATTTATACGTTTTATATTAATTATTATAATATATTATCTTAAATAAGTTATTATAGTTAATTAAGGTTTTCGTAATAAAGTTAAATTATCGTTTTTTAAAAATTAATTTAAAAAATCGTTCCTTTTTAAATAAACGGTATTCGTTAGCAAAATATCTTATCTTTTTATAATTATAATATATTATTAACTTTTTATTATATTTACCATTTTCTCGTTTTATAACGTTAAAATTTATAAGTTTATTATATCTTTTATAAAACGTTTTTCCGCGTTATTTATTTTTAAACGTTATTAACTATTTTAACGTAATCGGTTAATATTAATTTAAAATTATATTTATATATTAATTCGTAATCCTTTTAATTATTTTTACTTTTCGAATCATTTTTTATATAAACGGTTATTAATTTTAATAATCTTTTCGATATAAATATCGAAATCTTTTAAACGATTTTTTTAATAACTTTATCTTTAATACCTTTTTTAAATCTTACGTAAAAAAGCGTTATAAAAGCGTTATTATCGCTTTATTTAATTTGAAAAGTGATTTACTTAAATTCCGATACGTATTTAATTCCGGAATTCTTTTATTTAAATTATATAAACTTCCTTTTTATCGTATAAATTTTATTTAAATTACTAAAAATAGCTTTAGAGCGTCGCTTAAACTCGTTATAATTAATAAAAACCTTCTAAATCTCCTTGTTTGTATCGTTTTCGTTATTATTAAAATAATCTTTTATAATTAATTCGAACTATTTAAAAACGTCGTTTTTTAACATTTTTATAACGTATAATATTTTATTAAAATTATTATTAATATTATCCTTATAAAAACGTAAATATACTTTCGCTTAAATAAAAAATCTTTAAACGTTATTATCTTTACCGTTATAAAATTAAAATACCGGTATTTTATAATTAGTTTTATTAATAATTAATATTGTAATAAAAATAACCGCGATTTATTTAATAAACTACTAATTATTATTACGAACACTATCGTAAACCTATTAAAAATTACTTAATTATACTATTAAATTTTATTATTATTATTATGTTTATTATATTATATATAAAACGTTAAATCCGCCGGTTAAGTTTTTAATATTATTTCCGTTAAAAGTTTAAAATATTATTATTATTTATAAAATATTACTTAATAATTCCTAACCCGGAATACGTATTTATATAAAAATATGTAAAATATAACGAATATATTATCGTTAAAATAAACTTTAAAATAATATATTAATATTAAGTTTATACTAATAAAATACGTAATAAATATAAAAAGTATTAAAGCTTAAATTGTAATATAATCGTTAAAGCTTAATAAGCTTTATTTATAAATAAATAAATATTCAAATTAATTATTAAAATAATAACTATTTATATAATTAAAAAATCTAATCTTTATTATATTTATTTATTTATTTTACTAATATTAATGAAATTATATTATTAAATATAATCCTTTTCTTTTAGATTTTTAAAATTATAATAAATTTTATAATTCGTAATCTTAAATTATTACTAAAACTATAATCCCGTTACTAATTATCCGTTAATTATTATATATTACGTAACTTAAACTTTAATAAGGTCTTATAAGTCCCGTTGTATTTAAGCGCCGTTACGCCGCTTTTATCTTATAAAAGGGTTCCATTTATTCGTAACACTATCCTTATTACAGCACTTATCGTTAATAAAACTAATTATAAAATGCTAATATTTTAAGCTTATAACGGTAAAAATAATAATATTTAAAGATTCTTTATTTAAATGAAAGTATATTTACGCTTTTATAAAAATAATATTAACGGTAGTTTTAATAAAATATTATACGTTATAAAGTTTTTAAAAAAATAATGTTTTCGAATGATTTAAATTAATTATAAAAAACTACTTTAATAATAACGAAAATAATAAGAACGAAAAAATTAAAAAAATCTTCGCTAATTATAATAAATTTAAACGACGCTGTAAAGCCACTTTTAATAATTTAAATAAAGTCCGTATAATAGAAAAAAAGCTTATATAACTTAAATAAAAGAATTTTGCGATTAAATATATATCGGAATTTAAGTAAATCGCTTTTAAACCCGAATAAAAGCGATAATAATACCTTTATAACGCTTTATTACGCAAAATTAAAAGAAGGTATTAAAGACGAAATTACTAAAAAGAAATCGGCCAGAAAACCTCGATATTTATATCGAAAAAATTATTAAAATCGATAACCGTTTATATAAAAAATAACTCGAAAAGCGAAAAAAATTAAAAAAAAATTATAAATTAATACGTAAATACAGCTTTAAGCTAATATTAACTAATTATATTAAAATAATTAAAATAACGTAGAAAAACGTCTTACGAAAAATATAATAAACTTATAAACCTTAACGTTATAAAGCGAAAAAATAGTAAATACGATAAAAAGTTATAAGAAAATAAAACATTTTACTAACGAATACCGTTTATTAAAAAAAAAGCGACCTTTTAAATTAATCCCGGAAAAACGATAATTTAACCTTATTATAAGGAACTTAATTAAATACGATAACTTATTTTAAATAATATATTATAATAATTAATGCGAAACGCATTAACCCGATAAGGACGGAGTAAGATAATACTTTATAGCACTAGTTATTAAGATTATTATACTAATAAAAAGGAGCCCTGCAAAGCGACGAATTAACACTTACGGATACCTTATTTACTCCGATAAAAACGGAAACGAATCCGACTAAAATTAAATTATTATCCACCGTATAAAATAATAATAAAAGGAAGAAAACTTAAATTAAGCCGAAATATTAAAATTACGATTAACTAATAAAAGAATTAATAAAATTCCTGTTATAATACGACGATTTATTAAATATTAAAATAAATTTAAAATAGTAATTATCTTTAAAAGGTTATTTTATAACGCTTTAAAATTTAAAAATATCGTAATAAAAGGCATTATAAAAGATAAGTTTAAAAAAGCTTATATTCTTAATGTAATATTTAAAAATAATATTTAATTAAAAATAAGATATTTAAATTACGCAGATATATTTTAGATTAATTATATTAACCGATTATATAATTAATATTTAAAAAAAAACTAGAAAATAAATTTTTCCCTAAAAATTAAAACTAAACCTTATCGAAATGTTATAAATAAAAAGATAAATAAAAGACGTTATTATTATTTATAAAGACCTTTAAAAATATACGGTAATTGTTAATAATTTATAAAAGACACGCAAATACATTTTAAAGTTATAAACGTAGGATTAATATAAAATCGACGAATATTTAATTTACGCTAATAAAAAAAGTTTAACTTAAAAGTAAATTAAAAAATATAATAAAATAAAATAAATGTCGATTTAATTAAAAAACCTTTTATTATATTTTAATACTTTTATTACGAGTTAATAAAAAAAAGGATAACCCTAAAAAATTAAATTTAAAAAGCGTTGAAAAAATAACGTAACGAAAAAATCGGATTCTAAATTTATAAAATTATAAATTAAATTTAAATATAATAATGGAATAAAGGATAAATACCTTTTACGCTAATAATATTACGAATTTTTGTAAAATTAAAAATAAAGCGAAAAGCTTATAAACAGGAATATAATAAACCCTTAATATATTAAAGTTAAAAAGATTTATATACGAGTTACGTTTTTATTTATTAAAAAGCTAAAACTAAAAAAAGCAACGATAATATAACTAACGCGATAAGCATTTAAAAACGATTAAAACCGTATATAATAAAATAATAACGGTTAAATATTAAGTTTTTATATGTTATAAAAATAAGCGTATATAATTATTTTATAATTAAAGTGCGGGTTATACATTAAAATATTAAACCTTTAATTAATATAAAAGTTTAAAGAAATTTTATTTCGCTATAAATTAGTAATAAATTTTAAATATTATAAAAATAGAAAAAAGCGCTTTATTAATTTAAAATTATAAATAAAAATTAATAATATATAATAATAAAATCGTTTATATAAAGATTACGCATATTTAAATGTATATTTAAAGTTATAATAAAAGATTTACGTATAATATTATAAAAATTATAAATTATAATTTAGTTTTAAAAATACCTTAATTATAAACGAATAATTTTTAAATAAATTAAAATATAAGCTAATTTTAATAAAATATATTAGAAAAAGATTTAGCCTTTAAATAATATTTAACGAAAAAACCTTTAAATAAACTTAAAACACTTAAATTTTACGTTATAATTAAAAATATTAAACCGAAACTTACGCACGAAATATTTAAAAAAAATATAAAAAGTTTAACGATTTATTTAAAAAAACTAAATATAAAATTATTAATATATATAAGGTTCGATTACGAAATATTTTTAAAAGAAAAGGTATAGAATTATATTTTATACTTATTTATTTAATATAATTTTATTATAAAGAATTATTTAAAAAAATACTTTAACGATATATTATTAAAAAGATAAATTAAGGAATCCATTTTATTTATAAAATATTTAATACTTTTTATATTAAAAAAATAAAGATAAAAAGCTTAAATAAAGGCTTTATATTAATTATCGAAAACTTAACGAAATTACGATTAAAAATAAATACCCCTTATTATTAATTAAACATTTATAAAGTAAGTTATACGGTGCTAAATAGTTTACGGCCTTAAATTTATTTAACGTATATAAATTAACTAAAATTAAAAAAGGCGACGAATAAAAAATAATATTCCGTAATAAATACGGACATTTTAAATACTTAATTATGCTTTTTAAACTTATAAATATATTTATAAGGTTTTAAAATATAATTAATATAATATTATAAGGTTTTTTTAAATAAGTTCGTAATAATTTATTTTAATAATATATTTATATTTTCGAATATAATTAAAAAAACTTAAATAATATATCGCGGTAATATTTAAAACATTATAAAAAATAAATCTTTTAATAAACCTAAAAAAAAATTTCTATTAATAAAAGGTTATTTTCGTAAGATATATAATATTTTTATAGGAAGTCAGAATAAAGGATTTTAAAATAATAATAATCAAAAAATGGCTAACGCTTTAAAACGTTACGAATATACGATCCTTTTTAAGGTTAGCGAATTATTATAAGATATTTATCCTTAATTTTGCAAAAATAGGAAACCCTTTAATAAACTTAACTAAAAAAGACTTATTATTTTAATAAACTTATACCGAATAATAAGCGTTTGGAAATCTTTTAAAAAAAAAGGATAATAAAAAAGCCGGTTATAATTGTAACCGATTTTAATAAGGAATTTAAAGTCGAAACTAACGTATTAAATTATATAATTAATAGCTAACTTAGTTAACGAAGGAACGATAAAAAGTTATATTTAATCGCTTATTATTTTAAAAAGCTTAATAGACTAAAGCTTAATTATTAAATTTATAATAAAGAATTAATAATAATTATTAAAGTATTTAAAAAATGGAAATATTATTTTAACGGAATAATATATTAAATTAAAGTTTATACCGATAATAAAACTTTAATATTATTTATTAATAATAAAGAATTTAATAAACGATAAATACGATAATTAAAGTTTTTAATAGACTTTAATTTTATTATTATTTATCGAAAAGGGTTAAAAAACGGGAAAGCCGACGCGTTAAGTCGTAAATTAATTGGATTACTTTTAAAAAGCACTTAAAAAAACCTATATTATCCTTATAAAAGATAAAAAAAGAAATTTTATGCTAATTATAAGCTTATATATAATATACCGGGTAATAACGAATATTTTAACGGAGCGTATTTTTAAAGTTAATAATAAAGAATTATTATACTTAATATATTATAATAAAAAAGTATTAATTAACGGAACTTTAAAAAACGACTTAATTCGATAATATTACGAATTACCGTTTAATAAATATATAAAAATATTCAAAATTTTTAAAAGAATTTAATAATATTTCGATTATAAAAACTTAAGATACTACGTTTTTATAATTATTAAATATTACGACCTTTATAATAAAATTAAAATATTTTAATATAAATTGTATAAAAAGTTATAACCGATAACGCTACCCGATAAAACTTAGAAATTAATTGCTATAAACTTTATTATTAAATTACCGCTATTAAAGGAATTAATAACGAATATAAGACATAATAATATTCTCGTCGTTATAAAACGATTTACGAAGTATGCGTATTTTATTTTATATAAAAAAGTAAGCGATATTACGGAACTCGCTTATATTATCTTTAAAATTATAATTAGTTAATACGGGTTGCTAAACGAATTTATCTCCGATAAAAATAAGCTTTTTACGTTAAAATTCTAGTAATCCTTTATATTATAATTAAGAATTAAATATAAGTTATTTATAATATTTTATCCGTAAATAAACGGATAAATAGAGTAAGCAAATTAAGTATTTAAATAATATTTATAATATTATATAAATTACGAATAAAATAATTAGGTATAATTATTATTTATTACGTAATTCGCTTATAATAACGCGATTAGCGAGTTTATTAAAATATTATTATTTTACGCTAATTTCGGATATAACCCCGATATTATTAAGGAACTACTTTACGGTAAGTAAGCGCTTAAAATTATCGAGTATGTTAATAAACTTTAATTATTATAATAACTCTTATAATAAAAGCTGTTATTTTTTAATAGCGGATAAAATAATATTACGATAAAAAAAGGATTAAAAAACTAACCTTTAAAAAGGGAAATAAAGTTTATTTATTACGTAGAAATATTAAAATAAAGCGACCTAGCGATAAATTCGATTTTAAGAAATTTAAATTATTTAAAGTCGAGGAAGTTATTTTAAAAGTTAATTTTAAATTATTATTATTAAAAATAATGCCAAACTTTTTAACCGTATATATTTTATTATTTAACCTTATATTAAATAATATTTCAATCGATATAATATTAAAAATAAAAATAAATTAGTAAAATTATAACGATAAAAAATTATAAAATATAAAAAAAAAGGTAAACGTTTATAATACTTAATAAAACAAGAGGATTATTTATATAATAAAAATATTTAAAAGCTTTTTAATTATTTTTAAAAGTGCTTAAAAATTTTATAAGAATATTATCGAGAGTATTTATAAGGACGGACTTTAATAATAGCCTAACGGAGTTTTAATTAATAACGTTAAAGCTATTTTAAGCCTGGACGATGATGACCGCTTCGGAATCTTAACGCTGTTATTCTTTAAGCTCGTTTAAGGACCGTAAACCCCGGTAAACTAGCTTTATACCGCGAGTACGAATTTATTCTTTTTAACGATAAAGGCGTATCAAGCGAAAAATGGCCTCGGACATTTTAAGTTAATAACGACGCTAAAATTCTAAAAAACGTTCCTTCGCGAGAGTTTTTTTTTAAAATAGACGTTAAAATTCCTTATAAATACGAGATAAAAAAGATATTAGAATACCCGAATTATTATACGTATACGTAGCGCGCGTGCATTTTTTATATTCTAAAATGCCTTTTATTATTATGCATTTTTAACCCTTTTTAAAATAACGAATATAAAGTATAACTTTAAATTTAAATTCGTTAAAAGAATTGATAAATAAATAACGACGAATTATTAATTAAAAAAGGACGGCGCGAGATTTTCCTTTCGACGATTTCGCAACGCGATTAAATATAATAGATATATATTATAAAAATATAAATAAATTAAAACTTACCGGAATAAATAAAAATAGGCGGCGATTTATTTATACGATTCTTTTACGTTTTAAGAGGTTAAAATAAAGAGAGGGAGAATTTAATATTATAAACGATAAAACTAATATATTAAACGTAAGAAAGCGGGGTTATAAAACTAATTAAAAGGCTATTAATTATAATAATATTAATAGCTAATAAGGACTTTAGTAAATATTAAGCATTAAATTACGTAATTATTAATCCGTTATAATTAATAGTAATTAATGGGTTATTATTAATTAAAAAGGGATTAATTAGTTATAATTAGTGTTATTCGGGTAAATAACTTATATTAGTAAAAGAATAAATAAATATATAATCGGGAGGATTTCTTATATAAACACTTATTACTTTAATAATTAATTTAAGCATTTATCTACTTATAAATAAGGCCTATCCAGCCTTAACGATTATATTATAATTTAAGCTTTAGTTTTTCTTATATTTATTACGTATTTTATTAATATAAACTTAATACCAGTGTATTATTTTAAGGTTTATCTTAATAATAATATATTCGTTATAATAATATAATAACTTTTATAAAAACTAACTTATTAATTTTATAAATAACATATTAATAATTACGGTAAATATATTAAATAATAAACTTTTAAAATATTAATTAACTTATTAAATAAATAATAAAGTTACGCGTATTAACGCTAGTTTTTTAAATAATTTAAATGATTTAATAATAAAAGAATAAAGTAATTCGCTTAATAATAACTTAATAAAGTTATTAGATAATTATATAAGATTCATTTTAATAATAATTTAATTATTATAAAACTTTATATATATATATATATATATATATATTTTTACTTATACCTTTTATCATTAAGAAATTATTTTAAAATAATAAACGTTTGAAAGGTTTAAAATCTTTTTACCGTATTTTAAAAAAAGTTTAATAACGCGTTTAATTAATAAATAGCCGTTATAAAGATTATTAATAATTAATAATTATAAAATCGCTTTTTTTAAAAATTTAATTCAACGGCGTAATTAAAGGTTTTAAATAATAATAATAACGCTTTAAACTTTATTTTTAAAAAAATTTAAATTAAATAATTAAATAATTAATTTTAATTTATAATTATTAAAAATCAACGGTAAATTAATTATTAATATTAAAATAATTAATAATTTTTAAATACGTTTTAAATATTAGTTTTCCCGTTTTAATTCAAAATTATAACGCGTTATAGCTTTTTACGTATATTATACCGAATAAATTAATAATTAAAATTCTTTACTAATAAAGATTATTTTAATTTAAATTAACGAAAAAAATTAAAATTTTAAAAAGTAATGAAATAATTTTACAATTTTAAATAAATTTTTATTTTATTTTATAACTTTTTTAATAAATAAAAAACCTTTATTAAAAAATTTAATTACGTTATATAAACGGATAAAATTCGGATAATAATTTTACGTTACATTATAATTAATAAATTATAATAAAAACTTAATAATTATAAAATTTAATTTAAATCGTTATTTATTATTTATAATAAGTTTATTATTCTTTTTAATAAAATTAATAATAATTATTATAATAGATTTTACGGTAAAAACCCGAACGTTATGAATATTTAAATTAGTATTGTTAATTTTTTTAAAAAGGTTAACGTAATGAATTCCTTTACCGATTATTTAATAATAATAATAATTTAATATTATAAATAATAAATCGAAAGTAAATATTATAATTACGGTTTAAATTAATATACAATCCGTAATTATTTATTAAATTATATAAAATTAATAGCCGCCGTCGACGAATTACCGTACGATCCGCCGAATTAATTAAAGCTTTTTAAATTCGATATCAAAGAAAAGTAATAAAAAAGGTTAATTTAAAAGATTTAAAATAAAATTATACCGATAAAAATAAAAATAAAAGTTTTTAAATCACGATTATTAATAAAAAATAATTTAACTTATTTTTTTATAAATATTTTACGATTTATATAAAGCGTATAAGCTATTTTAAGCGAATTATATTATAATATTACGAATATGGGCCCGGGGGGGGGGAACGGAATAAACCTTGCCTCGCGGAGCGCAGGATAGGCGGACAGCTAGAAACGGGCGGCTACGGCTGTGTAAAGACAAACATGCCAAACACTAACATAATAAACCTAAGTCAACGTCGTAAACTAATCGAGGGCTAAGCGATTAATAATAGTTAATGAAACGTATTAATTATAATTAATTCTACTTATTAAGTAAATATAAGCAAACGGGATTAATAAAGGAATAAATGGATATATATATACGATAAATATTTTTTATATAAATAATTATTATTTTAATAATTAATCTAAGCATTTATTTATTTATTAATAAGGCTTATTAAATTTTAACGATTATATTTTTATTTATTAAAACTTAGTATTTTTATTTTATATTACGTATTTTATTAATATAAATCTAATATTAATATATTATTTTAAAGTTTATTTTAATAATAATATATTCGTTATATATAATTTATAAATTTTGCGGAAATGTTAAATTTCATATAAAATATAATTAGCGTAATTATATTTATTTAAATAGATTTTTAAATTAAAAAATAATTAAGTTTTATTCTTTACTTTATAATTTTTTAATATTACTTATATTATAAAGTTAGCTTATTAAGCCTTTTATATAAATCGATAAGATTTTTTTTATAAAATAAAAAAGGCTTTTTAATACCGATATTATTTAATTAAAAGTACGTATAAAAGGTTTAATTAATATAATCCTTTAAAAACGATTAAATCGCGAAAATGTTTAAATTATTACCGTTTAAATTAAAAAATATAAAAATAAAACGCAAAAAATTATAAGTTATATTTAAAATTAATAAATATATAAAAATTGGATTTAAAATGAAACGATAAAGTTTATATTTTAAAAAAAGTAAGAATTTAAATAAATCGTTTAAATAATAAATTCGATCGGTTTATAATTAAAAATTATTATAAAATCGAAAGAAATAAACGGATATTTTTACCGTTTTAAATTCCCCGATTTATAAAAAAAGTCGAGAACCTTTTACGTTAATCGTTTAAAAAGTATTTAAATAACTCTTTTTTAAAATAAATTATAAAAAACTTTCAAAAATTATAAACTTTAACAGCGAAATAAAATAAAAACTAAATAAGATTTTTAATATAAAAATTTATTATAAGCGCTTTTAATATTAAGTATAATAGCGTAATTAAAATCTAAATTTAAAATAATATAATATTAAAGGTTTTAATAATAACCTAATTTTATCACGTAAATATTATATTAAAAACATTAATTAAACCGGGCTTTTAATATAATTAATATAATAATTTAAAGCGGTAAAAAGAAATATAATAAAGATTATAAAAACGACGATAAAATAGCAAATTAGCCCGAGGTTAATTGAAAGAAAAGAAAAAAAAAAGGGGGGGGGACGAAAAAAGCGCGGATAAAAAACGCGTTAAAAACGAACAATTAATAATATAAAAAGCGTTTTAGAATACGAGAGATTAATAATAAAGGCTTAGTTAATATAATTAACCGGAACGTAAGTTTAAAAGTAACCCTTTTTTATTTAAAAGTCGTTATTTTAAAATAATTAACTATTACCGATTTTTATATAAACGTAGGATAAATTTAATTAAAAAAGGGGGTAATATTATAAATTAGCGTTAACGTTAATTATTAATAGTTATTAACGGCTATTATTAATTAGCGTTATTAATTATTAGCTTAAAATGTTTAAATAAAGCTTAAAGCTTAATTTTAGCTTTTTAGCTTTTAAAATTTATATATTTTATAAAAAACCTTAAAGTAAAGCCTTTATAACCATTTTAAACCGTAATACGTTTTCTTTAATATTTTAATAATAATTATTAATATTATATTTAATTTTTACGTTACGTTATAGTATATATAGATAATTTTAAATATTATTAATAGTAAGATTATTATATTTTATAATCTATTAATAAATGAAAAGCCCGATTTATTAATTATAAAGTTTAAAATTAACGAAAATGAATTAAAGTTAATAAAGTATTAACGAAAATTAATTAAAGTTAATAAAATAATGGTTTTAATTAATTAAAAGTTGAATTAAAATTAATAATTAAATTTAAAACTTTAATTAATTATATTAAGAATTTATTATATCGCTTTTATAATTAATTAATATAATTTAAAACTCGATTATTACTCGTTTAATTTAATTATATTTAATATTTTAACGACGTCGCTAGCTTTTATTTATATTTTTATTAAAAAAACTTTAATAATTTTATTTTATATATCCTTCGCGTTTATTACTTTTTAACCGTTTTATTATTATTACTTTTATATTATAATTTAATAATAAATATTTTATTATTTTTATAAATTAAAACGTTTTTTAATAAAAGTTACGTAAATTATTTATATTTATTTTTAATAACCGTTTAATTCTTTTTACCTTTATATTAAACCGGTAAAGTTATTAATTAGTTAATTTATATAAATTAAATTTAAATTAACCAATTAATAACTTTAATAAAATAACGAAATTTATTTATAAAGCGTTAAAATCTTTAAATTTTCGGATTTAAAATATTAATAAACGCTTTAATAAATTCGTATTATAAATTATCGTTAAAAATAAAGAATATAATAATATAATTTCTATTAAAAAGCTTTATTACGTTAAAGTAATAAATAAATAAATTTATAATAATAATAACTATTTTAAATTATTATACTAAATTTAATCGCGTTATTAATTAATATAGCTTTAAATTTAATTATTAATTTTAGTTAAATTTTAAATTAATTAATAATTAATTTAACTTTTTTAAAAATTAACGAAAGTTAATTTTTATTTTACGTTTTAATTTCTTATAAATTAATGTTTATTTACATTATTTTAAACTTAATTCTTATAATTAAAATACGTTTTATAAAGCTAAATTAATTAAACTTTATCTTTAAAATTTTATTTAAATTTATTAAATTATTGAATTTTTTTATAATTAATTAATTAATTCATTAAAAAACTAAATATTAAAAGTTAATTAAAATTAATAAAATATCAACTTTAATTAATCTTCGTTAATACTTTATTAATTTTAATTTATTTTTATTAATAATTCATTAACGAATATTAAGTTTAATTTAGTTAATTAATAAACTAATTAACTAATTTTAAACTTTATTCGTTAAATATAAAGTAATTTTTATTTTAATTAAAACATATTATTATTTTTATATAATGAATATAAATTATTAAAAGCCATTAAAACTATTTATATAAGTCGTAAAATTATATTTAAATATAATAAAATCTTTTTTTTATTACGAAATGATTTAAATTATTTTATTATTTAAAAGATAATAATCGCGGTAAAATAAATAATAATAAAAAACCACGGTACCGATTAAATTTATTACGGTAACGATAAGTTTTATTTATAATAAAAGCGAAATATTTTCCGAAATTCGCGATTTAATAGCCGTTTTAATAAATATAATAATGGATAAAACGATTAATAAAGCGACTAAGGCGATTAAAGTAATTAACGCGACCGATTTTAAAGTCGAAACCGTTAATATAATCGAAACGAATATTAACGACGAATAAAGTTTTAAATTTAATTTTAGGTTTAATTTTAGTTTTAATTTTAGTTTTAATTCTCGTTTTAATTTTAGTTTTAGTTTTAATTTTAGTTTTATTTTTAAAAAAATTGAAAAACCAAAAGAATTTTTTTTCTAATTTCTTTTTCAATTTTTTTTCAATTTCTTAACGGAAAAATTAAAAACTAATTAATTAAAAAGCTTTTAATTAAGATTAATATTTTAAAATTTAAATTTATTAAAACATTAGTTAAGAACGAAAACGGCTTATTTAATTTATTTTTAAATATTTTTATTATTAAAATACGAATTTAATTTTTTTTAATATTATAAATTTTTAATTTAAAACTGAGATTTTTAAATTTCATTTTTTTAAAAAATTATATTATTAATTTTTAAAAATTGAAGTTTATTTTATAAAAATATTTAAAAATAAATTAATTAAACCATTCTTTTCATTCATTTTTGTTATTTAAAATAGGATTTTTTTAAATATTAAAATTTAATAATAACGTATTAATTTTTTAGTTTTAAATTTTTTAAATTTTTAATTAAACTAATTAAAAAAAGATTAAAAACTAATTAAATTATGCTTAATTAGTTTTAATTTTCATTTTAAAACTAAAATTAATTTAAATTTTTATTTTAAAAACTTTAATTAATTTACTTTTAATTTATTAAGTAATTACTAACTTTAATAACGAAATAATCGAACTAAATAAAACGCGGACAATAATTATAAAGAAACGGGTATATTTCGCAAAATAATAATAATATAAAACGTCGGCGTTTTTTATATATAAAGATTTTAAATTTATTAATAATTATTATATTTTAAATATTAAAATAATTCATTTTAAATATTATAAAAATTTCGATTTTTATAAATAAATAAAATAGTATCGCTATTATTATTATGTTTTTTAATATATAAAAATTATTATATTACCTTTACATTTTTTAATAAATTAATTAAATATATATATAATTATTATTATTAAATATTTATTTTAAAAAATAAATTATTAACTTAATAAGTTTTATTTTATTTAATAAAACGTTTAAAAAAACATTATTATAAAATTTACTAAATTAAAATAAATTATCGAAAATAGGTTTTAATTTAATCTTTTCGTTAAAAACGATTTCTTTAATTTATACAACGCTAATATTTATTAAATTAAGAAAGTTTTATATTTTTAACGTATTCGTTATTAACTGTTTATATAATCGTAAAATTATTGTAAAAAATACGTTATTTCTTTTAAGAAAATATTTTTTATATATAAATAAATTAAAAGTTATTACCGGAAAACCGTAATTTTAATTTTGATTCCGTATATTTGATTATTATATACGTTTTAATAAATATTAATATTTTTAAAATATTAATAATAAAAAACGAAATTAAAAAGCATACCGTAGGAAATATCGGTATAAATATAAATAACCGGTAGTTTGCTAATTTTTAAAAAAAAAACGGTTTAATAACTTTAATCTTCGTTATAATAATTATTAACCTTATTAGTATTTTTTTATCGCAAACGTATTTAATAATATAATTATTAATATAAACGTTATTATTTTAATTATAAATATAAAATTTATTATAAATTTAATTATCGTTAAAATCGCTATTAATTCGTATTATCTTGACGGAATCAACGTTAGCGATTTAAAAAACGGTATAATTAATTATAGTCAAATTAAAATAACGTTTATAAGTATTTATCCCGATTTAACATATATAATAATAAATCCTATTAGTTATACGCTTATTATTAATTAAATTTATTCCGTTATCGTAAGTATTAAAATTATCCCGATATTAATATAAGTTATATAATTTAATCCGATTAAAAACATAGTAAATTATTAAGTATTAATTTTTTTAATAAAACCGGTAAGAATTAAGCGAAAAATCCGCGACGTTTATTTTATTTTAAAAATTGAAAAATTAACCGATTTTTAAAAGGAAAGAAAAAATATTATTACGATAGCACAGCTAAGTCAGGTATAACCAATTTTAAAAAATCGATTAATTATAAAATAAATTCTTACCCTTATTCGTAATAAAGCCTTAAAAAAGGTCCGGAACAGGGTAAAAATCTATAACGCTTGAAAATTAGAGTAATTAACACGCGAAACGCTGCCAGTCGTAACAAAAAAATATATACGTTTAGATTAAAAACGTTATATTTACAGTTAAAATAAAGGTTTTAATATCGTTTTACTTTAAATTTTAAACGGATTAAAATACGGTTAATATATTAGGAAAGAATAGATAAAAATACTTTTAATTAATAATTAGCAAAAATATAAATTAAATTTACGGTTGTACTTTTTAAGCTGTAAAAATTAAAAAATCGTCGATTATACCTCTAATAAATTATATTAATAAAAACGTATAAAAACTTTAATAAACTTACGCTGTTTATTTATCCCGTTTTTATCGTATAATATATAATAAATAAAAAAGTCGCGTTGTTATTAATTTAGAAAAGATTTAAATAAGTTTAATATACCCGATAATTATCCTTTACCGTTATAACTAAAAATAATATATTTATTATAAAAAATATATATTACCGTAATTAATTTTTTTTTAATTTAAAATATATTTAAATTATTAAAATCGATTTATAATAATAAATTATAAAAGTTTAAAAGGGTTAATAATTACGTTTATAAACTTTAATAATTTTTAACGTATATATAAAAATTAAGGTTATTAATTAAGTTTTAAGTTTTAATTATTAATTTAAATTAATTTAATTTATTAAGTTAAATTAAATAAATTTATTAACTTAAATAAGTGAAGCTAAGTTTAAATTTAAATTTTGTTAAATTAAGTTAATTTAAGTTATTAATCTTTTTTAAATTAGTTAAATTATTAAATTAAAGTTTAACGATTTTTTTAAATTCCGTATTATTATTTATCTGTTTATTAATAAAATTTATATTACATAACGGGTAATAATATAATATAATATAAAGTAAAACGTATATAAAATATATTTATTTATTAAATTTAATAAAAATGTAAAAAAGGTTCAAATTTATATTTATAAAGTAATTAATTAAAAAATTAAATAAACCACTTTATTATTAAATAATAAAGTAAAAAGCGTATATAGTACTTTTATTATTACTTTTATAATTTATATAATTAAAATAATATTTTAATTTTAAAAATAATTAAAATAAATTTTTCGAAAAGAGTCGTTTTTTATAATAAAAATTTTAAATCAAAAAATAAAATATTAAATAATTAAAAAATTTAATTTTATATATAAGTAATAAATTTTATATTTTTATATAAGCTATTTAATTTTAAAGATAATAATTTATTTAATTAAAAAAGTAATTTTTTATTAAAAATTAAATTTTTTAAATTTAAAATTTTTAAAAGAAATCTTTTTTTAATAATATTGAAATAAAGCTTAAAAAATAATAAAATTAATAATAATAAAGAAGATAAAATTTAAACTTTAATTATTTAAATTATTATTAATAAGATAATTAATCTTTTATTTTTTAATTAATTTAAATTCTTAACTTTTTAATAAAATTCACGATTTTACCGTTTTAAAGTTTAAATTATCTTGGTTTTTTATAATAATAAAACTCGAAATCGACAAAGCTCGTTTTAAAAAGTTAAAATTATTAAGATATTTAAACAATAATTAATAATAATTATAAAATCAAGTTTTATTAATTAAATTAATAAAAATTAAAATAAATTTACTAATTTTAGATTTTAGTTTAATTGTAAATGATAATTATTATATATTATTTTTAATTTATTAAATATTTAATAAATATATCATATAACTATAAGTAAAATTATATACACTTTTCCGTATAATTTAATTAAAGCTTTAACAAATGTTTCGAATATTTTATTTAATTTAGTTAATAAAAACTAATTGGCGTTACCGAAAAAAATCGATTAAAATTCTTCGGTTTCGGTATTTTAAAAAATATAAATTAATAATTTTTTTAATTTTAAAGTGGTATTTATTATTTTATAAGTTAAGTTTTATCGAATATAAGAATTTAAAATCAATAAATAAAATATTTTTTTAGTTTATTAATAAAATAAAAATAATAACGTGTTATTAGCTGGGTTATTAATTAGTTAACTTAGAGTTAACTCACGTGAATTAACTTAAACTTACGTGAGTTGAAATTAAGTTATTAACTCATTGAGTTCATAAGAATTTAAACTTAAAACTCAATTAGCAACCCTGATTATTAAGGATTTTTATAATATTATAATTTATTTTTTAATCCCTTTTAATAATAATTTTCGAATTTTAAATTCATATTTTATTAAAATAGTAATTAAGGCGCATTTAATTAATTAAATCTATTATAATTTACTTAATATTAAATCGTTATAAGGTAAGTTAAACGGGGGAAAATTAACTTATAATCGATCCGACTATTTTGCGAAATATTTAAAACTTCGTTATTACTTAAACCGGGGATAAATGCGTTAATATACTTTATAATAATTTCGTCGTCTTCGTTATTTAATATAAAATTTTTTAATATTAATTATATTAAAAAATAACGAATATCGTTATTAAATTTATTTAAAATAATATCGAAATAATTTTGTTAAAATGAATAAGTATATCGTTATTCCGGGCCATATCGCGGGTAATATTAATAAATTAATGAACTAATTTAATAAAATAAAAATAACTTATTTAATATCATTTTTAATATTATCAATCGCTGGATATAAACGTAAAGCTTTTTTAAATTTAAGAAATAAATTTAATTTAAGAAACTGTTTTAAAACTTAATTAAACCCGATTAATTTATAATTTAAATTAAAACTAAAATCGGAATTAATAAAATAGTAAATAACTTTTAAATAAACAGTTTAGTTATTAAAAGTCTAAATATTAATGATTAAAGAGAATTTCTTTTAAGATTTAATATTGGTTTTTAAAATATTATCAAAAATCGATAATAAATTATTAAAATTTAAATTTAAAATCCATTTTATTTTTATTCGATTAATAATTAAGATATTTTTATTTAAATTAGTTAAATATTATATAAAACTTATTAATTAAATTTAACTTACCGATTTGAATAACTAAATAAATCTTAAAATAATTCCGAGTTTAAAACATTAAGAAATAAATTATTTTAGATAATAAAATTTAAAATTTTGTTATAAAATTTATTTTCGTTAAATTCGGTTTAATTTGTATTCGTTCCAATTTTTTAATTAATTAAATCGAAGAAATTCCTTAATAAATTAATTTTAACGTTAGATTTTAAAGTTAAATAATTATTAATGTATTAGTAATAGTAAAAATAATACTAATGTTTTTTATAATTATTATTTTTATTTATTATTTTGTTATAAGTAATATTTAGATGTTTAAATTCGTAATTGTTGGGCTCTTACTTTTAGCACACGATAGTAGCCCGATGGCAAAGCCATCGGGAGGTCGTCGGGCGCCCTCCGGGCGACCCTCGACCTCTCCAATTGATCTTTCACCCTCACTCTTTAATCTCAACGCGTGACAGTAATAGTGTTATTAATTCGAAGCGCGATAATTTTAAATTTTCGGTTTTATAAAATAATCATATTTATTTTGAATATTAATAAAATTAATTAAAATAGTAATAAATATTAAAAACTTATATATTATACCGAATTTTTCTTTATTAAAGGATAAAATAATAGATAAGGTATAACGTTTAGGTAAATAATTCGTTTTTAAATATATGTATTTTAAATTTTTTCGATTAATTCGGATTTAAAGTCGATTTGATTTTCTTTATTTTTAGAGTGTTTTAAATTCGAGTTTAATCGATTTTTATGTTGAAATTTTATTGAATTTGAAAAGAAACGTTAAATTAAAAATAAAATCTATATATAAATTAGAATTTATTATAAATAAATAAAATAAAAGTGATTTTTAATAAATATTTATCTACTTTTTAATAAATAATAATTTAGTTATAAAAAAGACCGTTAAAATAAAAGGGGATCGTTGGTTTATATAAAAAAATAAAGAATTATAGTGTTACGTAAACGGGTTGTTTGAAAACCCTGTTTCGGGTAAGCGGATTTATTAAAATCCCGTTAATTCCGGTCGGATTATTATTTAACCCTGCAAAGCGGTTTTTCCCTCCGCACGATCGATTATAAATCCACGTTTTTATTATAAATCCACGATTATAAATTAATAATTCGATTAAAAATTAACGTTTCGATTAGAAATCTATATTATTAACCCATTTATCGACTTTATATTTATTATCGAAAAAATCGCCTTTTATTATTTTATTCCCCTTTTTTTATCTTTTTTTCCCGGTTATTAATTATCCTTTATATTATTATATAAATGTTAATATTCTTTCTTAATGGTTTTTATATTTCACTTCGATAATATTATTTTTATAGTTTTATATGTTTATATTAATTATTTCGATAATTTAAAAAGAACGCTATTCGTTTATACGAAATTATATTTTTATATTAATTATTATTAATTTTAAGAGAAAGTTTTTGTTTAATTTTTGAAAAGTAAGTTATTTCTGTTTTTTTAACTTTAATAATAAGAAGATTTTAATATTTTAAAAGGAAAAAATAACGGGTTATTAATTCGATTTATATATTTATAATTCGGATAATAACAAGGGATATTAATTCGATTTTTTTTAAAAAATATTTTAAAAAATATTAAAAATTTTAATATTTAAATTTTACACTTTTAACAAAAATTAACTTTTTAATTAATTAAGTTATTATTTTTAAAAACTTATTATATTATTTAAAAACATACGATTTATTACGTATATAAATATTTAAAAGTTATTATATTCCGGTTATTTAGTATTTTACTATTAACTTTAAAAATTTTATTATAAAGAACGACTCCCTTGGAAATTTTATTTTAATTATTTTTAAAATTAAATTAATATTTTAATTAAATTTTTTTTAAATAGTAAAACTTATTTAATTTATATTTTTGAGCTTATTATTTAATATAATATTTAATTCGTTAAACTTATTATTTAATTTGCTTTAAAATTGAATTTTATTTAAAAAAAGTTTAAATTTCGTTATTTTTAATTTAAATAAAAGATTATAAAAAAGTCCGCCTTTATAATAAAAAACTCAAATAAAAAGGATATTTAATAATAATAATAATTTTTATTATCTTTATTAAATAATAAACTAATTTAATTTTAAAAATAATTAAACTTAAAATTTCGAAACTAGTCGTTTTTCGTAATAAAATTTTTAAACTTTAATGTCTTTTTACTTAATAAACATAATAAATAAATAAAACCAGTTTTATATACCCTTTTAATCTTAATAATACGTAATAATATTAGTTAAATTTTAAATAATTTATTTAGAAAAAATAAGATTATTTATTAAGTTTTAAGTTAAATAAGTTAAATAACTTCATTTAATAAATTAAGTTTAAGTTTAAATGCGAACTACTTTATTAAGTTTAAGTTTAGATTTTAATTAAGTTAATAAGTTAATAATTTAATTTAAATACACGTGAGTTTAAGTTAATTTACATAAGTTAATTCTAAGTTAATCAATTAGCCACCCTGTTTATTAATAAAATTTACGACAATTCGTTCGTATTTACGAATCGTCGCCGCGATTCGATCGGCGAGGGTTAATTTATTAACGTCGTTTTTAGCGCGGGCGAAAATTATTTCGACTTAATTATAATCAAGTTCGATAGTATTATTATTCCCCGGGTTCGGGTAAAAAAGATACGAAAGTTTTACCGTTTTAATAATTTTCGTAACGTTTTTAGATTTCGTTATTATTAGGATCGATATTAACTAAAAGGTTTTTAGCTATTAAAAAAGGGGTTTACGACGAACTTTTAAAAATCGTAATTATTATAATATTCCGATTTTTAATTGTTTTAAAAAGTAAAAAATCTAAGTTTTTACAGCGTAACGTATCGGCGAGTAGGTTTAATCTCCGTAAGTTTAACCTACGCACGTTTAAGTCGCAAGAAACTTTACAATACGCATATTTCGATTTGGTAGTAAAGGGGTATAAAAGTCACGCGAATTAAATAAATTAACGCTTTATATTACGTATAAAAACTTATCTTAAAAATCTTTTTGTTATAAAATACCGGTTATTATAATTAAATCGATAAATTTTGTTTATTTTTTCCCTAGTAAAAGTTATTTATACGGCAATTAAGATTTATATTAATAATTAACTTCGGTACGCTAAATAAAATATTTAAAATAAAGAATAAAGAATAAATAAGTTTACGGATCGATTATAAATTTATATTTCGATTATAAATCTACGTTTTAATTATAAATTTATATTATTAATTTACCGATCGATTTTATGTTTATTATTAAAATAACCCCCCTTTTTTTACTTCCCTTTTATTTTCTAGTTATTAATTATCTTTTATATTATTATATAAATATTAATATTTTTATTAATGGTTTTTATATTTTAATTCGATAATATTATTTATTAATTATTCTTATATTTTTATTAATTAATAAAAAACGTTATTTATTTATATAAAATTATATTTTATATTAATTATTATTAAAGTTATTAATTAATTAATTTAAAATTAACTTACGTAAATTAATAAAAACTTAAGCTTAAACTCGATAAATTAATTATAAGCTAAATTTAAACTTAATTATTAAATTAAATTAAATTAAATTAATTAATACATTTAATATAAAACAAAACAAATAATTAATATTATTACGTAGTATTATATTTAAATGTGTATATTAAACGGGGTTTATTTATTTTATATCTTTATTATTTAATATAAAAATTTAATTTTATAAATTATTAATTTTAAAATTTATAAATAATCGTTTTTCGTAATAAAATCTTTAAATATAAATATCATTTTAATTAATAAAGATATTAAATAAATGAAACCTGTTTTATATACGTTTTATTTTATATTATATTACGTTTAGGGTTTAGAATTGATTAATTAATCCATTAACTAATTAAACTATGACTAACTTTCGTTAATAAACTATTAACGAAGATTAACTTTCGTTTATTAAAAATTAATAAGGATTAACTGAAATTAATGAAGTATTAACGAATATTAATTAAAGTTAATTTTTACTAACTTTAATTAACTTTTAATATTTAGTCTTTAATTAATTAATAACTATAAAAATATTAAATAATTTTTACAATTTTAAATAAGGCTTTAAAAATACAGTTTAATTAAATTAGCTTTATAAAATGTATTTTTATTTTAAGAATTAAATTTAAAGCAATATAATTAAGTGTTAACTTATACGAAATTAAAACGTAAAATAAAGATTAACTTTCGTTAATTTTTAAAAAAGTTAAACTAATTATTAGTTAGTTAATAAGATTTATTAACTAATTAAAATTAATAAAATATTAACGAAGATTAATTAAAGTTAATAAAATAGTAACTTTAATTAACTAACTTATAATTAATTAAAAGTTTAACTAAAATTAATAATTAAATTTGAAACTTTAATTACATTAATAACGAATATTTTACATATATTTTAATTAATAAGTAATAAATTATAATACGGATTTAAAAAAAATTTCTTAAGTTTTAAATTAATAGTTTAACTAATTTAATTAATTTAAAAAGGTTTTTTTTAATAATTTAATTTAATTTAACTTAACGAAATTAAAATTTACATTTAACGTAATTAATTTTAATTAATAACTTTAATTATTATTAATATTAAAAACGCCGTTCGTTTCTTTTTAAATTATATTTTTATTTTTATTATTATTAATATTAAAAGAAAGTTATTTTTTTATTTTTAAAAAGTATATTATATTAACTTTATAATTTGAAATTAAAAAGATTTTAATATTTTAAAAAGAAAAATATAACGGGATATTAATTAAATTTATATTATTATTCTAATTTAAATGATAATAAAGGATATAAGCTGCATGTTTTTTAAAAATTAAAAAATTATAATATTTTTAACTTTTTAATTTTTAGAATATCGATTTTTAATAGAAATTAACTTTTAAATTACCCGGGTTTTAATTTTTAAAAAATAAATACACCCTTGAAAAACATACGATTTACCACGTATATATTTATTTAAAACGTTCAATTACTTGTTTATTTAGTATTTTATTTTTAATTTTAAAATCGATATTTTAAAAATAATTCCTTTTAATATATTATTTTTAATTATTTTTAAAATTTAAATATCTTATTAATTAATTTACTCGTTAAATAATTAAAATAAGTTTCATATATTTATTTTATTTAATTATCTAATTTTATTATTATCTAATTATTTAAACACTTTATTAATTTTATTTATATTTGATTAATTATTACTTAAAATATAGCTTTTATTTTTTTTATTATATTTAAAGTTTAAAATTAATTAATTTATTTATTAATTAACTAGATTAAAACTAATTAAAATTAATAAATTATGAATAAAGATTAATTAAAATTAATAAATTAATTTAATTTAAAAAGAATTTTTTATTTTTATTTTATTTAATTATTTAATTAATTAAAATTAAAAATATAAAGTTTTATATTATTTTACTTTATAAATTTATTAAATTTTATTACGATATTAATTACGTTACGTATATAATTTAACCAACGTAATTATACTTATTTAAATAAATCTTTATATTAAAAGAGTAATTAACTTTTATATTTTAGTTTATAATTTTTTATTAATATTATTTATATTATAAAGTTAATTTGTTAAGCTTTTTTAACCTGTAATAATTATATATTTAACTTATAAAAAGCAGGATTAAATCGATTAACTTAATTATATTAAAAACAAAATCGTTATAAATTAGTTTAATTAAATATTAATAATTTAAAAAGTACTTATTAATACCGGTTTTTTAATAACGTAATTCGGTAACTTTTATAAGGATTAACTTATTATAACTGCTAATAAATTGTTTATAAAGTTAATAAATATGTTAAATAATAAACGCTAGAAATATTAATTAATTTATTAAATAAATAATAAAGTTACGCGTACTAATATTAGTTTTTTTTTAAATAATTTTAATCATTTTAATAATAAAATAATAACAAAAATCGCTTAATAATAACTTAATAAAGTTATTATATTATATAATATTTATTTTAATAATAGTTTAATTATTAAAAAAATTATTTATATTTTTTTATTTATACTTTTTATTATTAAAAAATTATTATAAAATAATAAACGCTTAAAAGATTTAAAGTCTTTTCGTTATACTCCGAAAAAAGTTTAATAACGCGTTTAATTAACGAGTAATTATTATAAAAATTATTATAAATTATAAAATCGCTTTTTTTAAAACTTAATTTAATAACGTAATTAAAGTTTTTAAATAATAATAATAACGTTTTAAACTTTATTTTTTAGTCCTTTTAAATTTAATAATTATTTAATTAATTTTAATTTATAATTATTAAAAATCGACAGTAAACTAATTATTAACGCTAAAATAGCTAATAAATTTTAAATACGCTTTAAATATGAATTTTCCCGTTTTAATTTTAAATTATAATACGTTATAATTTTTTATATACGCTACGCTAAATAAATTAACGATTAAAATCTTTTACCGATAAAAACTATTTTAATTTAAATTAACGAAAATCTTTTTAAATTTTAAAAAATAGCTAAATAACTTTATAATTTTAAATATGGAAATTTTTTATTTTATAGTTTTTTTAATAAATAAAAAACCTCTATTAAATAATTTAATTATATTATATAAATAAATAAAATTTAAATTATAATTTTACGTTACGTTATAATTAACAAGTTATAATAAAAGTTTAATAATCGTAAAGTTTAATTTAAATCGTTATTTATTATTTATAATAAATTTATTATTATTTTTTATAAAAAAGTTAACGTAATTAAATCTTTTATTAATTATTCAACGATAATAATAATTTAACGTTATAAATAATAAATTAAAAATAAATATTATAATTACGGTTTAAATTAATATATAATCCGTGATTATTTATTAAATTATATAAAATTAATAACCGCCGTTTATAAATAAACCAAACGTGTTACGAACGCAGGCCGGAAGCCAGGCCTTATGTGGACAACGGGACGCCTAGGCGATTAATCACTACTATAACGATCTTATTGGATAAAGAAGACACGGGGACCCAAGTCACGTAACGGATTAGTAAGCCTTAATAATAATCCACGATTATAAGGATTATAAAGTAATCTATATAATTTAAAAGTATTAATAAGGGAATAAATGGATATATATATAAAGGACATTTTTTATATAAATAGTTATTACTTTAGTAATTAATTTAAGTATTTATTTATTTATAAGTAAAGCTTATTAAGCCTTAATAATTATATCTTTATTCTTTAAAATTTAATATTCTTATTTTATATTAGGTACTTTATTAATATAAATTTATTATTAATATATTATTTTAAGGTTTATCTTAACGATAATATATTCGTTATATTTTGATTATTCTTATTTAGGTACGCATTCCGGTTTAAGAATTATTAAGTAATATTTTATAAACGATAATAGCACTTTAAACTTTTAGCGGAAGTAATATTAGAAACCCGACCGGCGGACCCGTTGCTTTGCGTATAATATAATAGATATAATAGTAATAATAGGAGCTGGCGGTATAATTAGGCAACTTTTAATAGGCTTACGATAACGTCCGTAACGATAATCAGCAGCTCGTCGAGTAAATTGCGGCTATCCTTATTATAGTACCTATTATTAATAAGACTAATTATAAAATGCTAGTATTTTAATTTTATAACGGTAAGGATAATAATATTTAAAAATTCTTTACTTAAGCAAAAGTATATTTACGCTTTTATAAGGATAATATTAGTAATAGCTTTAACAAGATATTATACGTTACCGGGTTTTTAAAGGACGACGCTTTCGAATAGTTCGAATTAATTATAAAAGATTACTTTGATAATAATGAAGACGATAAAGACGAAAAGATTAAAAAAGTCTTCGCCAGTTATAACGAGTTTAAACGACGCCTTAAAACTATTTTTAATAACCTAAACGAAGTTTATATAATAGAAAAAAAGCTTATATAACTTAAATAAAGGAATTTTACAATTAAATATATATCGGAATTTAAGCAAATCGCCTTTGAAACCGAATAAAGTAATAATAACGCTTTTATAATATTTTTTTACGCAAAATTTAAAGAAGGCATTAAAACCGAAATTATTAAAGAGGATCGGCTAAAAGACTTTAATATTTATATTAAAAGGATTATTAAAATCGATAATCGTTTATACGAAAAATAACTCGAAAAACAAAGATAATTAAGAAGATTATAAACTAATACATAAATACGGCTTTAAACTAATACTAGCCGGCTACGTTAAAATAATTAATAACGCTTAAGAAATAAATAACGCGGGAAAACGTTTTACGAAGGATATAATAAATTTATAAACCTCAACGCTATAAAGCGAAAAAACGGTAAATATAATAAAAAGTTAATAATATATTATAATTATAAAAAGATAAAATACTTTGCTAACGAATACCGCTCGCTTAAAAAGGAGCGACCTTTTAAGCTAATTTTAAAAGGACGATAATTTAACTTTGCTACGAAATAGCTAATTAAGCACGATAGCCTATTTTAAATAATATATTACGACGATTAATATAAGACGTATAAATTAAATAAGGATTAGGCAGGATGGTATTTTATAACCTTAATTATTAAAATTATCGCGATAACGGGAAGGAATCCTATAAAGCGACGTATTAATACTTACGGTCACCTTACTTATTTTAACGAAAACGGGGACGAATTCGACTAAAATTAAGTTATTATCCACCGCACGGAATAGTAGTAAAAAGAAGGAAGATTAAATTAAGCCGAAATACTAAAATTACGATTAATTAAAAAAGGAATTAATAAAGTTCCCGTTATAATATAACGATTTATTAAATATTAAAATAATTTCCGAATAGTAATTATCCTTAAAAAGTTATTTTATAATACCTTAAAATTTAAGAATATTTTAATAAAAACTATTATAAAAAATGGGTTTAAAAAAGCTTATACCCTTAATATAATATTTAGAGATAATATCTAATTAAAGATAAAATACCTAAATTATATAAATATATCCTAGATTAGTTATATTAACCGATTATATAACCGACACTTTAAAGAGAAATTAGAACATAGATTTTTTTTAAAAAACTAAAGTTAAACCTTATCGGAATATTATAAGTTAAAAAACAAGTAAAAACCGTTATTATTACTTATAAAGACCCTTAAAGATACGCGGTAATTATTAACGACTTATATTAATCCTATGTTTGTAATTTTAAAGTATATTCGCGTATTTTTTATAAGATTAACGAAAAAAGCTTAGCTTAAAAGCAGATTAAAAAATATAATAAAGTAAAACAACTTTTAATTTAACTAAAATCCCTTTTATTTAATACTATTATTATAAATTAATAAGAAAAAAAGTAAAAAAATGATTTTAAAAAATTAATCCGGAAAGCGTTTAAAAAATAACGTAACAAAAAAATCGGATTAAGAATTTATAAAGTTATAAACCGAACCCAAATATAATAATAAAACAAAAAACTAATACCTTTTATACCGGTAATATTACGAATTTTTATAAAATTAAAAATAAAATAAAAAGCCTACGAATAGGAATATAACAAACCCTTAATATACTAAAGCTAAAAAGATTTATATACGGATTACGCCTTTATTTATTAGGAAGCCGAAAATAAGAAAAAGTAACGATAATATAACCGACGCGATAAGCGTTCGGGAAACGACTAAAACCGTATATAACAGGATAATAACGGTTAAATATTAAGTCTTTATACGTTATAAAAACGAGCGTATATAATTACCTTATAATTAAAGTGCGAATTATACATTAAGATATTAAGGCCTTAATTAATATAAAAGCTTAAAGAAATTTTATTTTACTACGAATCGTTAATAAATTTTAAATATTATAAAAACAAAACAAAAACGCCTTATTAACTTAAAACTATAAATAAAAAATCAATAATATATAATAACGGAACCGTTAATATAAAAACTACGTATATTTAAATTTACGTTTAAAAATATAATAAAAGACTTACGTACGATATTATTAAAAAATATAAATTATAACCTAATCTTAAAGATACCCTAATTACGAGCGAGTAATCCTTAAATAAATTAAAATATAAGTTAATTTTAATAAAATATATTAAGAAAAAATTTCGCCTTTAAATAACGTTTAACGAAAAGATTTTTAAGTAAGCTTAAAACATTTAGATTTTACGTTATAATTAAAAATATTAAGCCGAAACTTATATACGAAATACCTAAAAACTACTAGGAATTTAGCGATTTATTTAATAAGAAACTAAATATAAAATTATTAATATATATAAGGTTTAACTACGAGATACCTTGAAAGGAAGGTACGGAATTATATTTTATACCTATTTACCCGGTACGGTTATAATACGAAGAAATATTTAAAAAGTACCTTAACGAAATGTTATCGAAAAGATAAATTAAAAAGTCTATTTTGCCCGTAGGATACTTAATGCTTTTTATATTTAAAAAAATAAAAACGGGAAGCTTAAATAAAAACTTTATATTAATTATTAGAAACTTAACGAAATTACGATTAAAAACAAATACCCCTTACTTTTAATTAAAGACTTACGAAATAAATTATACGGCGCTAAATAGTTTACGGCCTTAAATTTATTTAACGCATATAGATTAATTAGGATTAAAAAAGGCGATAAATAGAAGATAATATTCCGTAATAAATACGGATATTTTAAGTATTTAATTATGCCTTTTAAACTTACGAACGCATTTACGAGCTTTTAAAATATAATTAATATAATATTACGAGACTTCTTAAATAGATTCGTAATAGTTTATTTTAATAATATATTTATATTCTCGAATACGATCGAAAAATATAAATAACACGTTATAATAATATTAAAAAAGCTGCAAAAAGTAAATTTTTAATAAACCTAAAAAAGAGTAAATTTTATTAATAAAAAGTTACTTTCGTAGGATACGTAATATCTTTAAGAAAAATCCGAATAAAGGATTTTAAAATAATAATAATTAAAGAATAATTAACGCTTTAAAACGTTATAAATATATAATCCTTTTTAAGGTTAGCAAATTATTATAAAATATTTATCCTTAGTTTTGTAAAGGTAAAAAGCCTTTTAACGAATTTAATTAAAAAAAATCATTATTTTAATAAACTTATACCGAATAATAAGCGTTTAAAAAATTTAAGAAAAAAATAACGGAAAACCCCGTTATAATTATAACCGACCCTGATAAAGAATTCGAAATCGAAACCGACGTATTAAATTACGCGATTAATGGCTAACTTAGCTAACGAAAAAACGATAGGAAAATATATTTAATCGCTTATTATTCTAAAAAGCTTAATGAATTAAAGCTTAATTATTAAATCCACGATAAAGAGTTAATAATAATTATTAATGTATTTAAAGAATAAAAATATTACCTTAACGGAATAACGTATTAAATTAAAATTTATACTGATTATAAAAACTTAATATCGTTTATTAATAATAAAAAACTTAATAAATAATAAATATAATAGTTAAAGTTTTTAATAAATTTTAACTTTATTATTATTTATTAAAAAAGATTAAATAACGGAAAAGCCGACGCGTTAAGTCGTAAATCGGATTACTTCTAAAAAGCGCTTAAAAATATATATATTATTTTTACGATTAATTAAAAAGGAAACTTTATACCGATTATAAATTTATACGCTATTTACCGTATAATTATATAAGAAATATAAATCGAAAAAATTAATAAAAAATATTAAAAAAACGAAGGTTTTAATATATTAAAAGAAAATATACCTCCCTAAAAAATTCTAAAAAAACTTATTTAAAAATATTATATATTATTATTTAATAAATATATAAGAATATTTAAAACTATTAAAAGGATTTAATAATATGTTAATTATAAAAACTTAAAATAATACGTTTCCGAAATTATTAAAAATTGCGATCTTTATAATAAAACTAAGGCATTTAAATATAAACCGTATAAAGAGTTATAACTAATAGTATTACCCGATAAAACTTAAAAGTTAATCGTTATAAACTTTATTATTAAACTATTATTATTAAAAAAACTAATAATAAACGTAAAATATAATAATATCCTTATTATTATAAAACGATTTACGAAATATAAGTATTTTATCTTATATAAAAAAGTAAATAACGTTACGGAACTTATTTACGTTATCTTTAAAATCGTAATTAGTTAATACGGGTTATTAAACGAATTTATTTCTAATAAAAATAAGCTTTTTACGTTAAAATTCTAATAATCCTTTACGTTATAATTAAGAATTAAATATAAATTATTTATAACATTTTACCTGTAAATAAACGGATAAATAAAACGAGTAAATTAAATATTTGAATAATATTTATAATATTATATAAATTACGAATAGAATAATTAAGTATAATTGCTACTTATTACGCAATTTGCTTATAATAACGCGATTAACGAACTTATTAAAATGTTATTATTTTACGCTAATTTCGGATATAACCCCGATATTATTAAAAAACCATTTTATAATAAATAAACGTTTAAAGTTATCGAATACGTTAATAAGCTTTAATTATTATAATAATTTTTATAATAAAAACTTTTATTTTTTTAATAACGAATAAAATAATATTACGATAAAAAAAGGATTAAAGGATTAGCTTTTAAAAAAAGAGATAAGGTTTATTTATTACGTAAAAATATTAAAATAAAGCGATTAAGCGATAAATTCGATTTTAAAAAACTTAAACCGTTTAAAGTTAAAAAAGTAATTTTAAAAGTTAATTTTCGATTATTATTATTTAAAATAATGCGTATATTTCTAATAATTTATATTTTATTATTAAAATTAACTTTAATTAACGTAAAACTTTAAATAAATTTAAAAGCAGAATAATTAAGTTAGTAAAAATACGAAATCGAAGAAATATTATAATATTAAAAAATCGATAAAAAATACTAATATAAAGTTAAATAAAAGGGTTATTTATATTTAAAAAATACTTAAGAACTTATAAAACATTTCGAAAAATGCCCGAAAATTTTAAAGAAATATTAAGATCGATTATCCTAAAATCCCGTAATATCGCGGGCGAAAGCGGTACGTTCGAGTATACCGTATCCTATTTAAACTTAAAGCCGTTAAGAAAAATAAGCGTAAAAAAAGGCGTAAGCTCGGCAACCGCCTTTTAACGGACCTCTTCCTCCGCCTTTTTACGCTTAACGCGCTTTAAATCTTTTACGTTATTAATACCTTATAAAACGGCTTATATTATCTTTTTAAATTATATTTTCTTTTATTTTTAAAAACGTTTAACCTTCGCATTTATAACGCGATAAGCTTTTTCGATTATTTTTAACTTAAATTTTAGCCTAAAATAAATCGCAGTAATTTTACAAAATTATTAAAAGGTTAAAGCCTGCAAAATATAATATAACTAATTTTGCGCTATGCATTTAAAATAGCGAAACGACGCATTACCTTTAATATATAATAAAAAAATATAAATAAAAAAGAAAATTTACCGGCAAAATAAATAAAGCGATAGTGATTTATTTATATAATTAAGTTTTAAAAGGTTAAAACGATTAAAAAAAGGAACTTAATATTATAAACGTAAGCTGGAAGCTAGGCTTTATATAAAAAACGGGACGTTTAGGCGACTAATTACTATTATAACGATTTTATTAAATAAAAAAAATACAGGGACCTAAGTTACGTAACGGATTAATAAGCCTTAATAATAATTTATAAATTATAAAAATTATAAAATAATTTATATAATTTAAAAATATTAATAAAAGAATAAATATATATATATATAAAAGATATCTTTTATATAAATAATTATTACTTTAATAATTAATTTAAATATTTATTTATTTATAAATAAGGCTTATTAAACTTTAACGATTATATTTTTATTCTTTAAAACTTAATATTCTTATTTTATATTACGTACTTTATTAATATAAACCTATTATTAATATATTATCTTAAAGTTTATTTTAATGATAATATATTCGTTATTAAATAATCCGTTAAATTAATTAAAAAATTTCGAGTTTAATATTAAAAAAAAATTAAAAAAAAGGATAATTTAAAAAATTTAAAAAATCCAAAATAAAATTATTCCGATAAAAATAATAAAAAAAGATAAAAAGTTTTTAAATTACGGTTATTAATAAAAAAAATAATTTAACTTGTTTTCGTAAAATTTACAAATTATAATACGATTCGTTTAAAATAACTTATATATTTTATATAAATCGTAAAATACTTAAAAAAATGTTAAATTTTATCGATTTTAACGGTTTTATTAATTTTATTATAAACTTATATTTTAACCGTTTTAAAAAAAGGGATATTACGGTTTAAATTTAAATCCGTTTAATTTAATTATAATATTAATTATATTATATATATAATTTAATTAACGTAATTATACTTATTTAAATAAATTTTTGAATTAAAAAAGTAATTAATTTTTACTTTTTAATTTATAAATTTTTTATTAATATTATTTATATTATAAAAACAACCTATTAAGCCTTTTTTAACCCGTAATAAAAACGGTAAAACTTTTTTATCCTTTTTATTTAAAACCGGGTAAAACCGATATTATTAAATTTAATTATAATCGAATCGAAATAATTTTCGTTAACGTTAAAAATAACGCAAATAAATTAATTTTTATAAATTAAATTACGGTAACGATTTGTAAATATAAATAAATCGTCGTAAAATCCGATTATAAGATTATTTTAAAATCCTTTAATCGGATTAAAAGGATTTCGGTAACGTATTATTCCGACGAAAGCGTATAAAGCTCTAAAAAGGACTAGGTTATATACCTGGGAAGCGACGTCTTTAATAAATAGTTCCGGTAGCTAATTAACCATTGAGTTAAAGGGGGATACTTACGGGGAGGAGGCTAAAAAGTTAATGCTATTACAAGGTTCCTACCATGGTGCGAAGCTGGTGGCACGTTAGTAGTTAAATAGAATTACAACTGCCCTCCCATATTACTCCTTAAAGTTTCCACGATGGGGCCGCCGATCCATATTTTTCATCTTTCGGGTGCACCCTGGCTTAGTTCGTCGAACGTCATCAACACTGTACACGGGATGGTCAACTTGTTCGACCTGGGCGGCGGTGGGACTTCTGGTCAGAGGGAGTTCACAGGTGCCTTCGGCTCGAGCTCAAGCCCGGGTGCTACAAGGGCTTCATCGTCATTGACGCAATTCGCTTTACGACTTGGTTATATCTAAGCTCAGTGTTCTTGCATTGACAGGCGCGCTGCTACAGGGACGCTAGGTGATAAAGTCTGGCGAGGAAGGAAGTCATACATTGTTGTGGCGTGGTATGGAGGAGCCCTTAGTCGACTGAATGTCCAGCTACAGGTAGTCCTGGATGCCTCCGGGCGTCTATCGATCCAAACCAAACCCATAGGCGAAGAAGATCAATTTCCATCCATCCACCTACCTCCCCCCGCAAGTGATGGTTTGAGTGGCAAGAGAAGCGAATCACAGCCTGGACTTCCGTGTTCAGCTGCACAAGGACTCAGAGCATTATATCCACACGGAAGGAACATGACCCGTAATGTCCACACAATCGCTACAGATCCCTGTTGATTATATAGCATCCCATGCAGTTGCCACTTGGGCAGAAAACCTAGTGAGGCCATTTCATCGATTATTATGTAAGGCTCTTCCTACTAAGATTAAGAAAAGGGGGTGGGTGGGAAAAGTTCCGGAATAACAGTTGACACTATGCCTTAATACATTACTACGGCCCATGCTACATCAAAAGAGTCACCTTGTTCAGTCGTTGCGTTATTCACCCGGGGCATATAAGCATACTCGCTGATGTCTTCAAGCAGCTGCGTGTCTATGATGACTAATTGCAGCGAAAGGATATCCAATTCAATCACTATTACTGTCAGGAAAACGCCGATGCTAACAACATCGCGGGAGTGTTTAGCAACCATGAAAGAGATCCGAGAGGCACCGTCAAATGAGTTTAAGTCCTCTAGGGGCATGCTCGCTGAAATGACCTATTCCCACTTTTTCTACCCAATACAGTCGACGATAGGCATTATAAGTGCGCCCTTCTTCACGGTATCCAAGCCGGCTACAGCACCGTTGATCGAGAAACCCCTTTGTAAGATTGCTGTACCAACACAATTGACAGGCACTATAACCTGCACGACGGCTCCAACGAACAGTTTCAACGCCAGATGTCAGACCATACGAACCAATTGGTGGCCCTGCATGGTGCGGCGGTGTCCAGGAGTGTTGCAGATGGCCAGCACTCGCAGCAATATACACGTGTATCATTAAAAGCTACCTTGGTACCTGGTACCTGGCACAAGGCCGAGCTACGTGGTGCATATGATTCGTGTCACGACGTTTGCAGCCGCATGTTTTCTCGTGTAGTGGGTCTTCATTGGTGGCTGAAGGTAATCAACAAGGACCAAAGTGGCCGTCAACACGGCTTGGAGAAACTGGCCTCACATTGTTTCTTACCAAGCATGGTCGTCACACTACACTGTATTTGACTTAGTATCAGGTTGGTGAAAGTCTGGGCGATACTGTCCCCCTAATGTAACCTTGTAGAATTGCGTGAGAAAGAGATATAGTCGCTATGATAAGATCGGATAAGGAGGTTCTGCCTAAGGACAATACACTTACATTGAGACATACGCCTGGCTAAAGAGGCCGTATCTATATGGTACCCATGAGTTGTCACCTGTCTATGCTCCTTTATGTATTATTGGTTTCTACATTGAAATACCTCGACACACACGGAATCCATACAGGCGTAAGGCACGGCTTAGCTCCAAGACGCCTGTCTATCTTTCAAGCTTGGATGTTCACTTTCCTACATCGCAGCTGAGCACACCAGGAGATCATAATACCATGTAAGCAGTCCGTATCATGAACTCCGGTAGTGCAAGAGGCAAAGGGGGTGGGGGTCCATTTAGTTTCGAAACTGTTTCTTCGTCCATCCTTATCCATTCGATGTCCGATGCGAAAATTGGAAAAGGGGGTGGAGGGCTCACACAAAACAGTATTTACGGAGCGACGACAAGGGAAGCAAGTTGAGGATTTGTGATAACGGCCAACGCGTATTGCGTAAACACCGACTCAATATCCAGCCTTGGCGCAAACGGCATGATACCCACACTTTACGCTCTATCCCAGCCATTTGCTTCCCCGATGGTGTTTTCCACAGCCGTATACTCACTAGCCTAGTGTCCCATGTGTATTGTCACATTAACGGACTTATCTGTAATCCGGTATACATAGTGCGCGTTACCTTTAATTGTGTGTGGCTAGTGCGGCCTAAGATGCGAACAAGGTTAAATCTTTTAGAGAAGTGAACGCTTACCCACAACGTACGATGATTTAGTTCCCGAGGTAGCTCGTGCATGGTTAGTAACATCTCGATAGGCGCACTGCCGCTCAACTGTCATTGTGTCAATGCCCACCCTCTCTAGTACATCGATTAAATAAAGCCCGGTGATAGCAGCATTGGATATGGGTGCTCCATCATTGAGAATAACTAGCCGTTATATACCTTTGTCGTTCCTGTGTGCGGATCTACATGGAATGTTTTGCGTTGGATTTATACTGTATCGCTAAAGCTACAGTGCATAGATATAATAATATACTTGCTTGCGAGGAAACGTGCGATACTTAATTAATCTGCAGTATATATTAAACATATAAAATTAATATTTAAATAGCTAAAATCCTAGCTGACAGCTATTAAAACCACTAAAAATTAATAATATATTTAAATTATAATTTTAAATATTAAAGGGTTATATCCGAACTTTATAATATAAGCTTATTTAACTTAATTATTATATTAATATAAAGTTTAATAGTTTTAAAAAAGTTTTAAAATTGCCGGGCAGCATTTACTATATCGATAAAGCCTCGAGATGAAAAGGAAATAAAACGAATGTCAAAGAGCTCGGAATTCTTTATAATACCCCAGCCACGCCAGGGGCTGGAGCTGTAGCTGCAAGGGCCTATATTACCCAGTATGCTGCTCGAGCATGTAGCCCCTGATTTATTAATCGAGCGTTGAATGTCATACAGAAGGTATACGTTGTACATTTCCAAGGGGCAGTTCTTAGATTACATAAGACTCCGGCATGTCAATTTGCTATGTATATCCACGTGCGTGCTTTATAATACGACCGACGCAAGAAGAAGTTATAACGCAACTTTTTTTCAGCTGCCAAGGTGGATAAGAGGGCCATACGAAATGTAAGAGGCGGAAGTATTTCGGTTTATTATCACTATAGCCCGCTATGCCGACTTCCTAGCTTAAACCGCCATGTAAGGTGCTATATTATTAATTATATAACTTTATACTCGAGGAATATCGCCAGCTACTTGATATAGTGATGTAAGCAGTGCATTTGTCCCATTAAACTAAATGTTATTACGCATTCCCGAGACATGCGATTAGTATTGTAAGAAGTTTTGCCATGTTTTACTACAAACACGAATAGAAAAGTAAAGCTCTACTATTATAGTAGTATTAAAGCAACGAGTCGAATCGAATAGTTGGAAAAATATGTCCCCTGAAAGGTGCCTCTTCCATTAAATAGTCTCCGCCGTTAAGTATAGTTTACGCAAACTTTAATATTATACCTGGCTCGTTCTTATAATCTCGAGCAGGGTAATACAATGGCAAGTTAATATAATACTTATAACGTCGTCTTAAGATTTTAAACCTTTGTAACTCGTTAATTTTTTTAAATGCTAAGTATTTTAACTCGTATTAATTTTTACAAGGCTGGTAATTATTATTAGTTATATTATATATATATTATAGTTTTTAATATAACGTTATTTAAAATTAAAGGTTTTAATATTAAAAATTAATAAATTTTATATTAAAGTTATTAAATAAAGTGTTTTTAATAATTTTATAAAAATATTAACGCGATTATTATATATTAATAAAAAGGTTAACCGTTATAATAATTACGTTAATTATTTTATTTAATAATTTATTTACGTTAAAAATTAAATAATAATTATTATTATTATTTATATTAAATATTAAATATTTAAATTATAATTTTAATTCTTTAATAAATATATAAAATTATAATTATTTTATTAAATATACGATTTATAATAATAAATTATTAAAAGTTTTAATTATTAATTATTTATTAAAAAAAATTAATTTAAAAAATTATATAACGTAAATACGTAATATACTTTTATTGATATTATAATTTTACCGCGTTTATAATTTATTTATAAACGTTAATTAAAAAAGATTTATTAAATTAATCGCGAATAATAAACGCTTTTAAAATTTATAAAACGTTTTTAAAAATATATTTATTATAAAATTATTAAAAAGTAAATTTAACGAATTTATTATTTTAATAATTAATAAATTATTAAAAATCTTAAATAATATTTATATAAAATATATAAACGTTATTATATTATAAAAAAAGACGTTAAATATAATTAAAATAAAAAAGGTTATAAACTTCGTTTTAATTAATAATATAAAACCGTATTTATACTTTTTAAACGTTTCCGCTTTATAATTATAAATTAAAAACTCGCGAGTAACGTTAATAACTATTTTAAAAATTATTAAATTAATATAAATAATAATAGTTTATAAAACTATAAAAAATATTTAAATATTTAATATATATTATAAATGTAAAATGTTATTTTTATAATTTTAAAATACGGTTTATATATATAAAAAATTAATATAATAAAATTTAAACTACTTTTTCACGCATAAAAAACGTTTAATAAAATAAAAAACCAAAGTTATTATTAAATTAAAGCGTTTTTTATTAAGTAAAACTCCTTTTTTTATTTACGTTTATAATAAATTTTCCTTAAGCGCTTTTATAAATTAGCAAACTTTATCGTGCCGCAATGCTTATATTGCAAAATTACTTTAATATACGATTCCCACGGATGGCCAGTCGATCGAGAGTAGTTTTTACAATCTGTTCCTTTTTCCTTATACCTATTTCTCTTATTAAATAAATCTAGCGTTGGTATCTATAGACTATAACGTCTCAATACGCCGAGGAGGAATAGATTACCTAGATATATGTTAACTCGAGAAAATATGTCACCGAGTTTGTGGAAGAGTCTCACAGATAGTCGAGCTTTTTACAATTCAGGAGCTACCCAAAGTAGTTATACAGTAACATCTTGGCGGTTTTTCGACAATTAAGGGCTTGTAGCCTGTTCATCTCTAGAGAGTGGTATCATCTCACAAAATCATACAGGTGGTAAGTCATAGGTCTTCAAGCCCACCCTGCGCTCGATTCAGCAACTAGGTTTGCCGTCTCCCGACCTCGAAAACTCCAGCGCTGAATAGAGCCACGCCAAAATTCGGCATCTACATGTAATACTGCATGTACATCGGACTCAAATTGTAAGTATATAGACCTGTTGAGCTCCGATAACATACGAACAGACACGACGTGAGCGTGGAAAATTTATTTAGTTACCTCCACCATCACGAATAAGCATGAAATGAATGGAAACAATGCTCTATTATTACGCCCATCATGCATCCGTATTGTACACTATGGACATGTTATTTCCCCAAGCCCCCGAGCACCCTGGCTCGACGCGCCAAGATAAAGCCTAGTATACTGATATATCAAAATTACAACAGCATACGTCTTGGGTCCTCAATGTACTCCTTGATCTTGACCAAGAACTGCACAGCTTCCCTTCCATCCAGAAGACGGTGGTCATAGGTCAAGGCGAGGTACATCATGGGGCGGATCTCGATCTTGCCATTGACGGCGACAGGCTTGTCCTTGATGGCATGCAGACCGAGCACAGCACTCTGGGGCAGGTTGATGATGGGAGTACCCATGAGCGAGCCGAAGACGCCACCGTTGCTGATGGTGAAAGTGCCGCCAGCCATGTCCTCAATGGTGAGCTTGGAGTCACGAGCCTGTATTCCTCGTAAGCGATTGGGGTTCAGATCGTGCACAGAGCACAACAGGTTCATACCTTCTTGCCAAGTTCAGCGATGGACTTCTCGATGGTGATCATATCCATGGCCTCGGTGTTGCGGACAACAGGGGTGACGAGGCCCTTCTCAGTGGCAACAGCAACGCTGATATCGACGTAGTCTCTGTAGACAATGGTGTCACCACCATTCTCGCCCTCAATGGACGCGTTGACAGCGGGGATGTCGCGCATGGCCAGGACGGAAGCACGGGCGAAGGCGCTCATGAAACCAAGCTTGACACCAGTCTTCTTCAGCACATCGTCCTTGTAGAGCTTGCGGAACTCCATCAGCGAGGACATGTCGACCTCGTTGAAGGTAGTCAGGGAAGCAGCCGTGTTTTGGGACTGCTTGAGACGCTCGGCAATTCGGAGACGCATGCGGTTCATCTTGACCTGCAGAAGAGGGTCAGCAAAAGCTCAGTCAACTCCCATCATTCATTTCCACATACGCGGCGTTCTTCACGGCTGCCCAAGACTGGACCAGAGGTCTCCTTGGCGGGTTGCGACGGCTTGGAGGGAGTCTCCTTCTTGGGCTCCGGCTTGGAAGCAGGCTTCGACGGCTCGGGCTTCGACTCTGGTTTCGACTCTTGCTTGGGCGCTGGCTTGTTCTCCTCCTTGGGCTCGGCAGGCTTAGCGTCGGTGGAAGCAGACTCTTCCTTCTTCGGGGCCTCCTTGGACTCGGACTTGTCGCCACCCTCGGGAGGCGCACCACCGGCTTCGATCTTGGCGATCTCCTGTCCGACTGTGACGGTGTCCTCCTCGTTGGCGAGGAGCTCCTTGAGAGTACCAGCCTCGGGCGCGTTGACGGCGACATCGATCTGTTTAGTGCCGTGTTAGTGGTTGGCCGAAGAAGACACGCAGTCCAAATGGCGCGTTGCTTGCCTTGTCCGTCTCAATGGTAGCAATCTCCTCATCCTGCTCAACGTAGTCGCCGACCTGCTTGTTCCATTGCTTCAGGGTACCTTCCGAGATGGACTCGGCCATTTGCGGGACTTTGACGACGGTGTCGGCGTAGGTGCGCACATGATTCATGAGCGTCGGCAGAGGCACGCCGCGCATGGGCTGCAGCGGTCTCCGCAGCTGCACGACACGCGCGGCAGTGAGTAACCTTCTGGAGAACATGGTGGTTGTGAGAAGAAAACGAAAGGCCACGAGGCTGGGTCAAAAAGAAGGTTGACGCGGCGATCCCAAGAGGCGAAACGCACTACTTCCAAAGAAGTGAATTGAGAGAGACAATGCTGTCTGTCAGCTACTACCCAGAGCCAGCAACGGATAGAGAAGACAAGCGGCCGCCGGAGTGGTGGTGATGTTGAGATCAGGGGAAGGGGGTGTGACGGGTAGAAGTGGCTTGTGACAAAATCAATGCAGGATTGCTCGCGATGACCTCGCTGGCACGGAAAGAGCTTCTCCAAAAATCGAGCACGGGGCCCCTGTCGCCGGCCAAGGAGGGAGCTTCGTTTTCAAGCATAGCTCCATTGTTTTCAGCACGTCCAGCACCTGAGGCCAGTGAAATCCACGAATCTGGGCCCTGACCCATTGCCTGCACGAGCGCTAGCCCGGCAAAACAGAGCAGCCATGTACCGGCTTCTCCCGCTAATCCGGTAATGAGAAAGAGCAAAGTGTCCAAGTCGCACGTCCGTAACATCTCAGAGCCTCCAAGCAGATCTGGAATGACGTTTGGCTGTCGGGTGCTGAGCCAAGGCCCACTCCGCTACTGGCAGCTCATTCGCAGCTGGAGTCCCAGGCTCTGCCAACTGAGAAGCCCCCTCTAAACCCCCTGGGCAAGCTTCTGCGGGTGCTTTTTCTCAGCCAAGGGAGCACAAGCCGCAGCAAATCAGCAGCAGCTCGAAGTCATCAAGCTCCAATTTCTGGCTGCCTCAGGCCAAAAGACACTCGGACCTGCAGAACTCCGAGCACTGCGAACCTCGAATTCGCCTGCAAGCACGACTACATCACCAGCCAGCAATCGTGAGTCGGATTGGCCGCGACCACAACGACGACACCCATCTCCGCTCCTTCCGACCGATTGTCCGCTACGAGACGATATTTCATTGACGCTGGTCCGGCAATTGCATCGAGGCTACGGTGGTAGGAAACGCGTGCATCGCACCTGGAGGTAGCAAGGACACCAAAACAGCTCAACATGTCGACACGACAGGCTGCACTGTGAGGACCCAATTGGCTCCGGGAAGATGTCTCAACCTCTAATACAGCTCTCCGGCAGGTCGCTCTACCGACGCTCCCTGAAGTTGTCGCTCGACTGGGCTGTGCACCGGCACTTATGGCGTGGCCAGGCCCTCTACATCCGATCCCTCTTTGAGGCGAACCGAAACATCACAGATCCCCGGAAGCAAAGGGTATGCATCATCAATCGGGGCGCCCGAGTTCTAGGCCGGCGAGGACAAAGGCCACAGAAAGCTGACGTGTGGACCATTGTGTTATAGGCGTTACTGAGCGAGACCGAGAAGCTGCTCCAGACATGGAAGCACCCAGACCCGTATTGCCACCCGACGGCACCAGGAGGTACGTCGCTCGCGACAGGCACATCTGCCATATGCTCTACAGGATCGGAAATGTCTGACAAATTCGGGGTACAGGTTCCAAGTACGAGAGAAACCTACCAGCGCATACGACAGCACGTAAGTCTTCCGCCCCATCAATCCAAACACGGCGGATTGACTGACATTCTTCTCCAGCTCCCCCGGATCTCAAGTTCTAAATGCGATTGCATCAGGGCCGGCCGGCGTTCGATTGTACATAGAATCTGTAATCTGCGCATAGATATATCAACAAGGAGAAAAGTTGCAATTATCATTAGCAAAGGCCTATTCCGTGCACGTCAACCGGTCGATACTGCTGTTCCGATACTGGAAACCCTTGAGACGTCCGGCGTGATATCCTTCATTGCGCATAAGGGCATTGCCCTGGTTTCATACTGCCTCTCCAGCCTGGAATTTCCCAACTGGCTTTCACCAAGCCCGAACCCCAGCGGGGGGGGGGGGGGGGGGGGGGGGGGGGGGGGGGGGGGGGGGGGGGGGGGGGGGGGGGGGGGGGGGGGGGGGG